>JAMAHJ010000073.1:0-70049 GCA_023627475.1 Aspergillus sp. S3505 | reverse complement strand
TGGTTGTCTGTATCATGCTTTCAAAGCCCTCAGATGGGTCCGCTGGTAGGATATTGGCTAGTTGTCGGGCTAGATGTCCTCCCAGGGACCAGGGCCGAACATGAATCAGTCAAGACAGGAATCGAATGACTTGAAAAGGCTTGGGATAATAGTTGCTTCTACAGGTGGTTTTATCATCACAATCGAAAGGGATTAACATACCGGATTGTTTACGTGCGGTCTTCTACCGACTACGGGAGCAGACCCTAAGTGTTCCCAGCAAGTTCTTGTTCGCCTCGTGCTATCTACTGCAGCTAAATTTTTTTTTGAAATACCCTCTTCCAGGCGTTGTTGTCTTAATGTCATTTGCTTTCTTTGCAATACGCTACGCTCGGTTGTTTGAGTTGGGAGTATCAGTTTCAGTCATTGCCGGTGTCGTTGATTTTCTTTTCTTTGGAACTGGTTTTCTTGGGTTTGTTGGGTCTTGATCAAATTGCCATGTGCAGTATTTGCTATTCTTGGGGACCATAGATTGATTGGTCTTGGGGCCGTCCCAAACTAACCATCCAATATCCTATATTTATGCCCCCCTCCCTGAAACCTTATACTTTCAGATACAGTAATCCTTAACAAAACGAGATATGGAGACATCCCAGGAGTCAGTACAGTACAAGGCGCAACATATCAACCCAAATACTATTCATCTAATCTAGTTGTATACATATCGGTATGTACTCCTTATTACGGGGTAACCAAACGGCACAGCACATATCAGACATGAGAGCTATAATACGCGGTTGCTATTACTATAGATATCATTGATGTCACAAGTGCTCCGGAGTACGGGTATATTCATGCTGACCAGTGGATTGATGCTATGGTTACCCTCTGGGGGCATTCAATGTGAGACCGTTCTCCTGTTCTCCAAATGATTTACCCCGCTACGGCTTTCAACCGAAATGAAGGACCACCCTGACATGACTTCTATAAAAGAAATTTAAAGGCAAAGCAGAACATGATATATTTTAAGCATTGGAGCAATGTAAAATACACATAACCGATTACATATACGTTTGCTATCATCTATAAATGCTATACTCAAATAAAAAGCAAAGGGACCGCTGCCAGCAGCCCGGAAAAAAAATGAACAAAGAAGACAAGAAGATGAAAGAAGGGGGAAAAAAAAAATACAGGCTAGGAAGCCGTCGACTCGAACAGCCTTTCCTAAAAGAAGGGAAAAGATCACCGCCATCTCCCGCCAAAGCGTTTATCCTCACTGTCACAATAGCGCCGTGCATGCCCTGGTCGCGACAGAAAACGACCAGTATCGTAAGGTTCGTTCATTAAACAATATAAATATGTAGTCACCAGAAGAGAGTAAAACCGAAGGGAAGAGAGAAAAAGAAATGGTGCTCTTCGTGGTCTTCACATCTGTTAAGCAAAACCTCGGATGGTCACCCACAAAGTAGCAAATGGCCTCCGGGGACTTTAGGATTAATGTTATGCTGTGCTTCTGTCACGATTTCCGCGGAGAGGTGCGACTGGGAAAGGTGAGCCACACGAGCTAACGTTCTAGCCACTCCGTGTGAGCAGGGCCTTTATGCCTTGCGAGAGCGAGTGACGGGACCGTTCGACCGGCCGGTAGTTGTCGCGTTCTTGTCACCGGCAGGGCTACCGACAGTGGGGATCTCAGCGTTCTTCATGTCAATCAGAGACTGGCGGCCAGTGTTGCGGCGAGGGCGACCAGCCTTAGCGGTCTTGTTGTAGGTGGCAATGTAGAACGAGATGAACAGGACGAGGTAAGAAGTGATGATGATCATTCCGGCGAAAGCAGCGAATTCCTCGCCGGCGCACTTGCCAGAGTTGGGCATCCAGGGGAAGTAGGTGCTCGTGAAGTAGGTGTAGGAAGCGAAGTAGATGAAGCCTGCGCGTCCTGGTTAGCTGAATTCTCGACATATGTCGCACCGCTGTTACTCACCAAGGTCAATGACGAACTGCAGGATCTGCAAACGGGTGATCCATTCCTTCCACCAGATGCGGACGCCACGGGCACTCTGGAAGTAGTACCAGTACATCACAACATGAACGAGAAGGTTGATGGTGATGGGGACCCATTGCACCGCAGTCAAACCAATCAACTGAGTGTAGCACAGAAGAGCGGTGGCTCCGTGGTGGTAAGTGTGGAGGAAGGTCAGAGGCTTCTTCTTGAGGAAGAGAAAGACAGTGTCGATCAATTCGAGGTATTTGGTCAGGTAGTTGAGCTAGTCCCATGTTAGCTTCACTCCGGATTTAATCAGATCGGTATCCCTTACATAGTAAATGACGATGAGGGGCTGAGTCCATCCACCATTGTAATCACAGATAGCGTAGAAGACACCGTTTCTCCAGATCGTAGGCAACAGCTGTTCAATAAACAAAGCCAACAAAGTCCCGCTGATCAGGGTCAGGTAGAGGTTGTGAATCATGAACAGTGTGTTGAGCTTGAGCGCCGGACGGCTCTTCATGAGCTCGCGACCTCCGAAGATGATGATATAGTAGGCAACGAGCATGACACCGGTCGACTCGATGGTCGAGAAGGGGGTTTCGCCGCGGACGAACTCGAACTGGCTCGCGGGATAGCCCATGACATACTCGAACGCCTTGTCGAAGATGGGCCATAGCTGAATGCCAAACGGCCGATCAATCGTCGGACGGTAGTCCTGCAGAAACTCGAGCGCCATTGTGAAGCCGAATTGACCCTTTATCGGTGCGAATCAGGCAAACAGAAAAAAGCGCGACAGCTGAAAGTCCCCGGAAAACACGGGCAGGGGAGGAAGGGGAAGAAGGGAAGGGAACGCTTCGAGAAGCAGCAAGAAACGAAGAAAAAGGAAGGAATGGAAGAAAGACGTGATAGAGAGGGAAGAGAAAAGAGAAAGAAGAGAAGAAAGAAAGAAGAAAAGCAAGGAGAGGCCGACGAGAAAGTCGAATATTTCTTTCTTCTTATTCTCTGCGTGTCGGTTTTGGAGAGGACAGTCTGACCATCCAAAAGGGGTCTAGTGCTGGACGCCGCAAAAGGGGCAGATGACACTAGTCCTTTTTGGGACTCGGACGATCATGTGCTATTCCGGGCTTCCGGTTGCATCCAGCTTATACACTGCACTATGCTACTTCATATTCTTCTGTATACAGAGTACAGAAGAATAATACAGAAGAATACTCTGTATTTCTTCTCTATGACTCTTCTACTTCTCTCAATATATTTCAACGCAAATGGCAGCTACATGTACACCAGCGTTACTGTTGTGCAACAAGCCTACTGCAATGGGGCAATTTCACATGCACCGCAAATTGAAGCTTACCAATTTTCAGTCTCAGATCGTCCCCATCTTGATACAACAACATCTATTTTTTGCGATTCATCTTTGGTCCTGTCGATGATATTGCTTGCTGAAGCTAGCTGACTGGAGCCAATCAAGCTCACTTTTTGGGGTCTCGAACTCAATTGTATCGTCCTAATCGGCCAACGTGAAACATTGTTGGGGATAGATCCTAGCCCTATTAGGCTTCTTGGCAGCTAATTAACTCAGTCTCGGTACAATATTGGGAAACTCAGGGTCCTAATCCCCGGAAATCCTCCGGGAATTCAAGAAAACAGGCCGACGACATTTTGCGACTGCCGATGGTTGCCGTCTGGAGCGAGTATGCTCAATATCTAGTGGACTGGCCTAACACGGTCTTTTTCAGTTCCACTCTGCGGACAGTGCTGATCTGGGGATGGTTCACCGCGTGCACGAGGGATTGTGATCTACATCATTTTGCTGGTCCAATGTGTCACCCACATGTCGCATCTCACTCATCATACAGTTTCTTACGAAGCTGTGCGAGGCCGCAAAACCATGCTTTAGGTTATAAGCAGACTGTAAAGGCCTGTGTCGTTCATTGAGTGTGGTACAACCGGAGTGGTTGCAGTGAACCTATATATATTTCTGCGGTTATCAAAACTCGCAATAGACAGTAGGATACTGAGCCCTCGAGTGCTCAACAAAATATCTCATAGACTAGAATCCCAAGTGACTATCGACCATCTGATGGCCTAAATTATGTACACGGGCCTCCGGCCTCATGGCTCATGGCTCATGGCTTGGACATAGCGTAGAATATCCCGAGAGGTTCGATCGATACGAACCTGGTACTTGGCTATGCTACAGAGTACACATCGCAATGCTATTGAATACCATGCATTGTCTCATCTTGCATTAGTATGTTGTCGATGCCTCTGATGCTTTTATGATGACTGTCTCAGCCAATCAGAATTCATATCAGTCAATCTATGACCCAACCAATCACAGGGCACAAATAGAAATCATGACACCGTGAGCGCCTTAGGCATTACTTCGGGCATCCACGGGAGCCGCAAGTAATACATCCTGAGGCACAAAGGCATCAACAACCTCACACCATCCGCAAAAACCTAGCGCGGTCGGTTTGTTCCCTCTCTGACCTTAACCTCGCCAAAACGGTCTTTGCTCCCCGTCCTGCCAATTCCTCCCCGCCGTCCGCCCCAGCACGCCCAACCTGTCCTGACCTATCCAACTCTCGCAATGGCCTCGACTTCCCTCTTCCGTCTTGCGACGCGCGCCGTCCGCCCCTCCAGCTTCGTCAGAGCTTCCCAATTGCCCCGGTCTGCGTCCCGGGTGCAAACCCCCGTGGCTTTGGCTATCAACCGCCCCAGCTTCAGCACCACGTCGATTCGCCGCTCCGGTCAACACGATGACGAGACATATGAGGAGTTCTCTGCCAGGTATGCAGTTACTTTTTAGTGAGCCATTGAGCGGGGGTTTTGGCTTTGCGGGAGTTATCGGGAGTGAAAGCAAATCGCAAATGATTTCCGCTCTCCCTTCCCTCTCCGCTTGGCTATAGATACTTTTTGGTAAAAAAATATCGTACCAGGATCATGTAATTGACTGCTCAATGATAGATTCGAGAAGGAATTCGACGGTGTCCAGGATGTTTTCGAGCTCCAGGTAGGCTGCCCGTCACACTCGCACATACGGAAACACACGGTCCGTTTTATGTCGGATCGTGTGGTCACAATCAAGCATCCTTGCTAGTGTCCTGTCACCAAACCACATCTGGAACGTGTCCCACGGCTAACACGGTCTTCCCTGCCTTCAGCGTAACCTTAACAACTGCTTTGCCTACGACCTTGTCCCCTCCGTTGAGGTCCTTACTGCTGCCCTGAAGGCTGCCCGCCGCGTCAATGACTTTCCCACTGCTGTTCGCATCTTCGAAGGTGTGTTTCTCCGTCTCTAGCAGACTACTCGTTGAGCAATACTCACCAGACTTCTGAAACAGGCGTCAAGGCCAAGGTCGAGAACCAGGAGCAGTACGAGCAATACCTCAAGGCCCTCGACACCCTCCGCCAGGAGCTCGGCGTTGCTCTCCGGGAAGAGCTCTACCCCAGTGAGCAGTAAACACATCACATGTTTTCCAGCTCGCTTCGTTTCCATACCATATCCCACTTCCCTTATTCTATTTAGAACCCCGGAAATCTTTTCTCAATTGTTCCGATTATCGTCATATCCATGAAGATAGCAAAGCTGTATACATACTCTAGAAATGCAGTTGGGTGGAGTTAGGGTCCCCCATTCTCGTTTCTTTTACTTTTTTTCATTTTGTCCTGCTTTTGGTTGTGATGTTTTTCCCGGTTCTGGAGCAGGTCATCTGGCTCGGCTTCTGCTTCGATGAGGGAGATTAAAAATGAGTTAATGCAGATGTGATTTTCCCTTTCCTTGATCTTCTATACCTGTGCTTTTGTAGAGGTCTGAATGGCATTTGTATTTTGTATGATGCTTACACGGTTCACTCTTTGGTTCCTGATTAACATTCCAAACGACTCAACGAAAACGGCGTAAAACACAATAGTAGTTGGACTTTCAATATACGTTCAATTAACACACCATAGGAAGCTAAATACATACACAGCAAGAAAATCAATCCACTGGCCCGAAAATACAATTTGATATACTGATAGTAGCTAGAACGAAACAAATACAACACATAAATGGAAAGAAGAAAAAGCCCATCCACTTCCCAAACGCCGCCAATGTTTCTATAGCTTTCAATAGAATAGGTTATTCTCATGCACGCTGGGTATGTGATGCAAGCAGATCAGTTGGTCATGACACTGACTTCCGCATCGCAATGCTGAGATAAGAAAATTCGAATATATTCATGTCTGATGGGATCAGAGCAAGCCGGGGGGTTGTCCAGCCTGTGGTAAAGTAATGTGTTCGGAGCGGGTGGGAAAGACGAACGTATCGGCATTTCTTAGTGTGTTCCGACGTATTTGAAGTAGTTTGGTCGGCAGTCTTCCTTGGCCAAGAAGGGTTCGCCGTCGTAGAACTTGCCGGGAGTGCAGCCGGAGCACTTGGGGGAGTTGGGGCAATTGAAGTACGGGGTGTGGCGGTATCCGATGTCACGGAACCTGAGAGACAGCGAGTCAGTATTATACTCAGTGAAGCGTGGGATTTAGTCTTAACTCACCAGTGAACCTTGGCTGCATCTTCAAATAGACCCAGAGCAATCGAGTGAACCGGCGCATCGCCCCATCGTTCGTAGAAGAAACCACCAGCGCGATCCAGGTGCTGGAAGTATGCCTCGTACTTGTCACTCCTGAAGAAATCCAAGTCACCGATTTCGAAGTTCGACCAAAAATGGCAGGTGGAGTAACCGTTAGCATCTTTGGTATGGTCAGGCCGCAGCTGGTCGTCCGTCAACCATTCCATCATGTTGTTATCAGCTAGGTAGGAGGGGTTCGCGGCAATGAACTTCTTGGTCTCCGGCCAGAGCGTAGGGATACTTTGCGGCGCATCGAACAGATTGATGGTGAAACCGTAGGTGGCGTTGCGGTCCTCCATGTACCGGAAAACATCATAGTCGACATCGCAGAAGTACTGGACCTTAGGCTCCACACGCCAGTAGTAGCGGTAGTCCTTGAGGATCGGGTGTTTGTAGAACATGCCACTGTTCCAGCGGCACATCAAGTGGTAGGACATCTTATCACTATATTGGATGCCCTTCTCCTTCAGCAGCTCCGCAGATTCGTAGAAAAGGTCCATGTCGATCCAGTCGGGAACCGACCAGTGGTCCTTGGGGATTTGTTCTGAACGTGGCGTTAGAATATCATTCCCTCGCTTTTGTATGTCTCTAGACCGTACCGTAGTAAACCTTCGCCTTCGTTTCGGCCTTCGTCCGCCTCTTGAACTCTTCCGTGAACGGGGCGTCGTTGAAGAAGATCCATGGGTAATTGAACTTGCTGTTCCATGTCCGTTCCAAATCACGAATCGTGGGGATTAAGTCGTCAAGTTCTTCGTTTCGTACGAGGGAAATGAGCGCGGCGTTAGTGCGGGCAGAGTCGGCGCTGTTGGGGGAATAGTCGCCGTCGCCCACACGCCATAACTGACCTTCGGGCTCTCCAGTCGCTGGTAGAGCAATTCCGTTAGTACCATATTGAGCCAAGGGTCATAGGGCAGATTAAGGGAGAAAGGGAACTCGACGCACGTTCTAAGAGAGGGTCCGACTTCATGCCATTGTATGTCTTCCCCTGGCCGACCAGAGGAGTTGGGCCCTTGTTAAGTTGAAAGATAAGGAAGAGACACAACAAAATGGACGCTGCGCCCAGCATGCGAATTGGTCTTGCAACAGCCATTTTGACTGCGATTGTAGACAAACAAAAGGAGTGTGAGGAATAAGCATCCAACTACTGTAGCCTCAGGAGCCGCCACAAGGGCGGCCTTATTTAATGTCCTTCCTGATTGGGGACTAGCGTCGGCAGAACAACACGTCAATCCACCGCCCGCGCATCCAGACCGCGTCACCAAGACGACTACAAGTCATTCAGTTATATACTACTACGAAGTTGCAGGAATGGGTGCTATGTGCACTGATTACAGTGCATACTCACCATGGCACACGCGGCTACTATTAGTATATTGACGGACCAGCTAATCGCGGCAGTCACAAAATCCCCGGACAAAAAGGCACTTCTATCTGTCACTGTTTTCTAGAGTTCATTGCGCGGCTAACGCTTTGTAGAATACATCGCGCTATAAGAATCTTAAACGCCGTATCGAGGAAACTTTCAAGGCTAGCCAATATGGGCGGACAGATCAGTTTGCAGTTGCGAAACAGCTGGAGGGACTACAGGAGAAATTCCAAGTCCTGAACAGAGAAGAGCTGGCCACGGACCTGCGCTCGTCGCTGATCGAGCTGGACAACCACCGGAGTCCATGGTTTCCGGAAATATTATTTCTATTCCTGCAGCTTTCGGACCGTCCGGTTCTGCAGCCGCAACGAGATCAAGGCGTGACACAGAAACCTGTACAGGTCGAGGAATCGTTTTCTTGGTCCGAAGTAGACCCTGCTGGGACCGCATACTGTGATGAGGATGATATCTGGGAAGACGTAGACTTTCGTGCTGGATCTTCAGAAGACGATGTCTCATCGGTTTCCAGCGAAATTTCCGTCCCCCGCATATTACCCCAGGATTCGATAGCATTGGATGAGGAGTATGTGATTCCTGATGAGATGTTCATACCAGGAGAAGATGGGGGTGTACTTGTCACCGTCAAAGACGTCCAATTCTGGAACCCCGAAAATAACACAGCACTATATCATAAAGAAAACTACTCTCGCCCTATTACTGAACTTCAAATAGTGAGGGAGACTATCTTCATGCTGCAAGGCCTCCCCACATCTCTGTTCTGGCGATCCGGCGACAGCGTCGAGGTAGATCGCACATATGCACTTGCGCATTCCTCGAACGAAGCACTGTCGTATTTACTACGGTCATTTAGTGCCATAGGAGCCCAGGTTGATATCTTGAGGCGATTCATCACCATTCCGCAAACCATCGCCTATGTTCAGAGTTTTGTTCGGGGCATTGAAGACCTTTTACGGAAGTTCGACGCTTTTTTGTCAAAGGCCCAAACGCAATATCTAACATCGACTTCGACAGTCGCAGTAAGTTTACTAGAGCTGTTGGAAGTTGCCAGACGCGAGTCAAGGGTTCTTCTGAGCCTAGCGGGTCTTGTATCAACTATCAGCCATGATGTACAGACTCAGTCCGTACGATGTCTTGATCTATTGTACGACCTGGTATGCATGACACAGGCCGTCGGCGATGATAATGAATTCCACTCACTGGCAGAACTGTTCTTTTTCTGCTTCAAATCTTATATACGTCCCATCCGGCTCTGGATGGAAACCGGCCATTTGGATTCAGTGGAAGAAACGTTCTTCATCCTAGAGAACGGTAAAGACCGCGATCTACGAAGTCTCTGGCATGATTGGTATACACTGGATGAGACTTCTAAGCTACCGAATGCTCCTAGATTCCTCCACCAAGTTGCTCACAAAATCTTCACGGCCGGCAAAAGCATGGTCTTTTTGCGCCATTTGGAGGCCATTCCAACAGACATAGACCGTCTAAGCAAAAGTACACTATCCTTTGAAGATCTATACCCTCACCATTCCTCATCGTCTTTCGCTCTGCCGTTCAGCGTGCAACTGGAATCGGCATTCGAAAAATTGATTGGCGCAAACCACTCAGTCATCTCAGACTGGCTGCAAGCAGCACTCGACCAACAATGCGGATTATGGACGTCTCTTCAAGCCCTGGATTACATCTACCTCTGCAAAGACATGAGCATCACAGGGAACATCGACCACAAGATCTTCGAATCAATCGATCGAGGAAAACGCGCCTGGAATGACCGCTTCTTACTCACAGAACTCGCACAGCATGCATTTAGCGCTTTGCCGCTGATCGACTCGTCCAGAGTCATAGTCCGATCTTCCAAAGTCCCACCACAAGAACCTGACATCCAAAGCAAATCCGTGAAGATGCTGAACGTGCTATCATTCGACTATATCCTCCCCTGGCCGGTAGCCAACATCATCACAAAAAACGCCATTTCCACATATCAACGCATCTCCACATTCCTCATGCAGATCCGCAGAGCCCAATACGTCATCGTGAAACAACGTCTCCAGTACCCTAGAAATTCTTCCGAAAAGAATCCCAATACAACGCACAACGCACTAGGCTACGCCGTCCGACATAGCATGCTCTGGTTCCTGAATACTCTTTACGGACATATCGTTGATGTGGTAATCTCGACTACGACGAGTGCGATGCGGAAAGAGCTTTCTTCGTCGAAGGATATTGATACGATGATCGCTGTTCATCGCGCTTACATCTCATCGATGGAGGACCAGTGTTTGCTGTCGAGGAACCTTGTTCCGCTGCATGAAGCGATTATCAACACTCTGGATCTCTCTGTTCGCTTCGCGGATCTGCAAGCGGTGCTTTACGGAGATAACCAACTCCACCAAACGCGGAGCAACAAGTATTCTCGGAGGCAACACGATGAGGACCAAAGCGACTCCGACTCCGACGAGGATGAAGATGGCGAGTTGGACCAACGCAATACAACTCACATTATTTCCACGCAAGGTACATCATATCCGCAACAGATCCGGTCCTTGAAGAATGAATTCGATCGGTCTGTTGGCTTCCTCACGGCTGGACTGAAGAGTGTTGGACGTGTCGATGGACAGCCCAGTTGGGAGATATTAGCGGAAAAGTTGGAGTGGAGAAAAGAACGTGACACATTTTAGTTGGTGTGTTTATGGAGTTCGATGGCGTCTCTGGTTTTATGATGTTTAGTTCGACTGGGACATGGGAGTTGTTATTGACGATGTTATAATGTCCAGGGGATCTGAAAAGTTGCGATAGAGATACTTTACTGGTGGGATTTAATGATAAGATGCTTAATTGAAATCATAATAGATTGACACTAGCATAAAAGACATGATGCATAAACCATAAGACATTCAGTTTAGTTTTTCCCATCCAAAGTATCGGAGTATCGACAGCGCAAATGGCAGAAATGAAACAGATCCAAGAAACACAACCATAGAAAATGTAAAAGAAAAACAGAAAGAACCACCCTCGACCTTCTACTATCATCATCCAATTTAACCAACCCATCTCCTAGCACTGAAGAACACACGACCCCAAGGACCAATGTCTCCCCACTCCTTCGCCTCATCCGGCAAGTACGAAGCAATACCGTTCATGACAGTCCGCTCGGGGTGAGGCATGATAGCCAAGACACGGCCGTTAGGCGTGCGCACACCAGCAATGCCCTCAGGGCTACCGTTGGGGTTGAAGGGGTACTTCATGGTGGGCTTGAGGGTAGCGTTGTCAACGAACTGTACGGGAGCGAGACCGTCACGGACGAAGGACTCAGCTGTTGCGCTCGACGACGGCGCGAATGAAGCACGACCCTCACCGTGGGCGACGGCGATGGGCAGCGCAGAGCCATTCATGCCGTGGAAGAAAACGCTGGGGTTCGACGGGTCGGGGTCGGAGACGCGAACCATGGCGACACGACCTTCGTATTGTTCGGAGGCGTTGCGCTCGAAGCTGGGCCAGTTGGCTGCGCCGGGGATGAGTTCCTTCAGGCGGGAGAGGAATTGGCAGCCGTTGCAGACGCCCAGGGCGAAGGTGTCGGGGCGTTCAAAGAAGGACTGGAATTCCTTGCGGGTGTTGTCGTGCAGGAGGACGGATTTGGCCCAGCCTTGTCCGGCGCCTAGGACGTCACCGTAGGAGAACCCACCGCAGGCAGCAAGACCAGCGAAGGTGGAGAGGGAGACGCGGCCGGAGATGATGTCGGTCATGTGCACGTCGACGGCGGAGAAGCCGGCCACGTTGAAGGCGAAGGCCATTTCGGCCTGACTGTTGACACCTTGTTCACGGAGGATGGCGACACGCGGCTTGCTGCTGAAAGGGGACCACTGGGAAAGGCTGGTGAGGACGGGCATGGCACGGTCCTTAGGGTCGAAGGTGGGGTTCCAGGAGAGACCCGGGTCGACGTCGTCGAGGATGTTGGCGAACTCCTGGTCGGCGCAGGCAGCGTTGTCACGGATCTTCTGCATGTGGTAGGAAGTGGTAGCCCAGGTCTGCTGGAGGTTCGCGCGGCTGTTGCGGTAGATCAAAGTAGCGCCCTTGTAGATGGCAAGGTTTTGCTTGGACTTCTCAGAGACACGTCCAATCTTGTGGATCAGACCGCCAGGGGGACCGCAGGTGGCGAAGCAGGAGCGGAACTGCATCTCGTGCTTCTTACGGACCTGGAACACGGCACCCAGTTCCTCAGTGAAAAGGGTCTCCACGACACTGCGGGTGTCGGTGGTAGGGCAGATGTTGTCCAGCATGACCTCGACACCGCAGCGACCAGCGAACATCATCTCTGCGAGAGTGGTGAACAGACCACCATCGGATCGGTCGTGGTAGGCCAAGATGATGCCAGCCTCCTGCATCGTCTGTGTAGCGTCGAAGAAGTCTCTGAAGATATCAACGTTACGGACGTCAGGGCACTCATCACCCACCTGGTTGAAGACCTGAGCGAGCGCAGAACCACCCAGCGTCTTCCGGCCGAACGAGAGGTCGACGAACATGAGAACACTCTCGCCAACATCCTCAACACGCTGGAGAGCAGGAGTCCATGTCTTGGTGATGTCACCGACAGGTGCGAAGGCAGAGATGACAAGGGACATGGGGGCCGTGACTTCCTTGGCTTCCTTGGAGGCCTCGTCCTTCCACTTCATTTTCATAGACATAGAGTCCTTTCCAACAGGGATACTGATACCAAGCTTGGGGCAAAGATCCATACCGATGGCCTCCACAGCCTCGTAGATTGCAGCGCCCTCACCAGGGTGGCTGCTGGCTGACATCCAGTTGGCTGACAGCTTGACTTGGCTCAGACGGTTGACCAAGTCAGAAGCGGCAATGTTCATGAGCGACTCAGCAACGGCCATCCGAGCGGAGGCACCACCGGAAATGAGAGCCAGGTTCGGTCTCTCACCCATGGCCATCGCCTCACCGGTCTTCATGCCCGGAAGCAGCGAGGTAGCAGTGACAGAGACATCAGAGACAGGGGTCTGCCATCTGCCGACCATCTGGTCACGGGCAGTAAGACCTCCAACAGTTCTGTCACCAATCGTGATCAAGAAGGACTTGGAGCCGACTGCAGGAAGGGACAGGACTCTATTAGCGGCCTCACCAAGGAGTTCTCCGCTGTTCGCGGCCAACGAAGGCAAGTATGTGGTAAGGCTGGCATCAATGGCGGGCAGCTTCAATTTACGGGAGTCCACAACCCTGGTCATCTTTGGTGGCTTACCAAAGAGGACAGACAAAGGCAGGTCGATAGGCTTGGGGTATTCGGGAGAGTCTCTATCGAGAAGAACGAGTCTCTGTTCTTCCTCAGAAGTACCACCTCCACGACCGACGACAGAGAAGCCGCAGCGCTCACGCTGGGCAATGGCAGTGAACTTGTTCATGCTGTCCTCACCAATGGCCATAACATACCGCTCCTGAGCTTCACAGCACCAAATCTGCATTGGGCTCATGCTCTTGTCAGCGTTGTCAATTTCACGCAGCTCGAAGGTGGCGCCCAGGCCCGAGTCGTCGATCAGTTCAGGAAGGGCGTTGGACAATCCACCGGCACCGACGTCGTGAATAAACTTGATGGGGTTGTTTTGTCCCATAGCGACACAAGCATTGATGACTTCCTGAGCTCTCCGCTGGACTTCAGCGTTGCCTCTCTGCACACTAGCGAAATCCAATTCTGCGGATCCTTCACCAGATGTGATACTAGACGCAGCACCACCACCCAAGCCAATAAGCATTGTAGGACCACCCAGGACGACGAGGAAAGCACCAGGCTTGACAGCATCCGGCTTCTTGATGGCGTGCTGAGGTCTGACGGTACCAACACCACCAGCAAGCATGATGGGCTTGTGGTAGCCTCTGAGCTCCTTCTCGCCGTTTCCAATGTCAAGCTCAGTAAGCAAAGTACGGAAGTATCCAGCAGTACAGGGTCGTCCGAACTCATTGTTGTAGGCAGCGCTTCCAATAGGAGCCTCCAGCATGATGTCCAAGGCACTGGCGATATGGTTAGGCTTTCCAACATCAAGTTCCCAAGGCTGCTTCAGGCCAGGAATCAAGAGATCGGAGACACAGTAACCAGCCAATCCAGCCTTGGGCTTCGATCCGCGTCCAACAGAGCCTTCATCACGGATCTCCCCACCGGAACCGGTGGCGGCACCAGGATAGGGAGAGACTGCTGTAGGGTGGTTGTGGGTTTCGACCTTGGCCAGGAAGTGAACAAGCTCCTTGGTGTGATTCCACTCCCCGGTAAAGGAATCGGGGGCCCACCATGCGGCATCAGCACCTTCCAACACGGCTGCGTTGTCACTGTAGGCACTGACGGTGTGGTCTGGGTGCTTCTTATGTGTGTTCCGGATCATGGCGAAAAGACTGTTCGGCATTTGCTGTCCATCAATCACCCACGCAGCGTTGAACTGCTTGTGGCGACAATGCTCGGAATTGACCTGAGCAAACATGAACAGTTCAACATCAGTAGGATCGCGGGCGATAGCACCGTTGGGACCGTAAGCCTCTGCCAGGTAATCAATTTCCGAATCTTCCAACGCCAATCCCAATCGCTTGTTTGCTTCCTGTAGAACTTCCTTGGGGGACTTGTCGCTTCCGTGGAGCTGGATCGTTTGGAGGGGCTGGCGAGCTTGTTCGGAGAACATCTGCTGTAGATCGGGCTCATTCTGACTGATAATCTGTGTCATCCGGTCGTGCAAAACATCCTGGTATCCAGGCTTATACTCTGCGGAGTCCGCACGCAAACACGAGATCTTCATACCCCGTTCAATGCGGTTGACAGTGTTGCGCAAACCGCAGACGTGGGCGATGGCGGTGGCTTGCGAACTCCATGGGGAAATGGTGCCCGTCCGGGGGAAAACGTAGAAAACGTCGAAAGGACCCTCTTCGGCGCTAAAGGTCTCCGGAATATCCGTAATGTCACCGTATCGGAGGAGCTGATCCAAGGTGTTCTGCTGGCGTTCGTCTAACGGCTGCGAAGCATGGACATAGTGAACCCATTGAGTCCGGATCTCACGGGCTCCAATGCTTGCTGCAACCGCACGGCCCCGAGAGCGAGAGAAGGCGACTGAGCCCGGGAGGGCCAGGAAGGCGTCGTTACTAGGTGTAGCAGCCATCGTGAAGGCGCACGAAGGCCTGTCACTTTTTTTTCGACTTTTTTTTTCTCCGGGCGGCGATCAGGCGTCCGACGGGGGGAATCGAGAATGGAGGGGACGGGTCGGCTCGAGAACGAAACAAATCAATCAAGTGACCCGATACTGATAGGTTACAAAACGGTGTGTCTTGAGCACAATATTAACTGCCACAAGACAACCACCGTAGGCGTTGACAATGTCCAGACAAAGTGAGGGTCAAAATTTCGCGGCCACTCGAAGCCCCGCGCTAACTATCCCGCTTCCGGCTTATCTTATCAAACACGTGACTTCCTCGGATGAACCTTTTGCCGGTTGCCTTCGATTACCCTTTTTGGTAAAGAGGCTTCGAACAATGACGATGGGTTGACGGTACGTTCATTTGCCATGTTTCTGTGGGCGATTTTTAGGTAGTATACTACACGGAATGGCTGGTGGAGAAAGCTACATATGGTGTCAGTTTGTGCATATGTTTGTGCATATGTTTGTGCATATGTATATTCGGCAACTACAGAGTAGAACGAAGTATGAACATTTCGACTGGTTTTCCGATCTGCAAATAGTTCTCATGTGGCACTGACATGCCCAATTCGCGGAACGTTACCCGTATTCTTACATACACTCAAAGTGCTACTCGGTGCTTCAGGCGCGTTAAATCTTGGGTTCCCGACTGGGAAATTGATGGAAAATGGATCCCTCCTGTGACATAAAAAGAGGAATAGAAAAAAGACACAGTAAATGGCACATACGCCATGGAATACTCGACTCTTGTCTGGAAGGACTTGGCACGGTGGAAACCCGGCGCATTCACGGAGTCCATGCTGAACGGCATAATGTAAACCGGCAACATGTTTACGCCTCCACGATTGTAGTGGAACACTCGTAGTCGAAAAATAAGAGGCCAATTAGAACCGTGGAACGGAGTAAGGAATCCTGATACTAATTTGCAAAGAACTTGGCACAGGGCAAACAGCTTATTTCCCAAAACGGAATGCAAAGAATGTATCCCAATGAGGTAATATGTCCCGCCATTAGCATACTCCGTGTGCAGCAGTCTGATATGTTGCATGGAGCCGAAACTGATATTTGCGCAAAATGATCTGCATGTCACAGGTTTCCCTAAACTTGACTTGTAGAGTACTCCGGAGTACATAGGGGAACTGTTGTTGATACATTCACTTATACTTGGCCACATTGAGGCCAAAGCACCCGCTATAGAAATTAGCGAGCGTTAACAACCGCAAGCGTGAACCTATTTCATGCGAGGCATAAATATAAATATGTATAAATGGCATTAGCTTTAAGATGGCACCAAGTATACGATGCCCGATGTCCTCCCTAAACCCCTCTCTTATATTCTTCTCTCACTTGGCCGCTGTGTGACGGCCTGGTCACGTTGGTTGCTTATCACGTGAGGTGTGGTTGTTTGCTTTATTGCTTTGTTGATAAATATGGCGTTACCTCCTTTCTTCCTTCCTCATGTTGATTATTCTCGTCGATAGCTACCTAGGTAGAACCCATGAGTTGGACGTTCCATCATCCTAGTAGAGCTCCGTGACACGCTGCCGTCATTTCATTCTCTTCCCCTTTCTCTTTGAGTTCATTTTAATCGGTAGGAGAGTTTGATTTTTTTTTTTTCCCCTCTTTTGGAAACTAGCTGGACCAGCTTCACACATGTCATCCTCAAAAGGCCTTCTGGCGGCCATGGCATGCCTACTTGGAGCAGGCTTGGGGTTCAATATTGCCCTAAGAGGACCGCTTGACCCAATGGATATTGTCCATGCCGACCACAAGAGTGACAACGGATGACAGAAGCATAAGGGAAGACGCAAACTTAGCCTCTTTAGTTTTACATCAAAACTCCAAATCTTCACGTACAACTCGTAATAAACAGCTTCCAAGGGTCAAGGGTCTATTATATTCTCGGCGCTTGCTGGTCAATCATCAATCCATTGAAAGAGGAAATATAGGCTATATTCCCAGTATGAAGGACACCATCCAGCTGTTTCCCAGTCAATAATAGAAGCAATTTGATATTCCTCGGCGTTAGGGCGGATTTATTGACTCCTTTAACGTGAATGTTCTCTCTGTAAAGGTCTCCATGAGTGGAGATGGGGCGGTGACCTTGAGAACAGAGGGAAAATGCTGAATCAGATGTCTACAAATGGCCTAATGTCACAACAGGAACATATTTCACGAAATGTACAGTTTTCTTCATTTCAATCGCGTAAAGCCGTGGTGTGGGAATGGAAAGCTTTCCGCCACATGCAGCAACAGCAAGGGTACTGCCGAAAAAGCCCATGCAGAAGTGATATGCTCACGTCTGCCCCTGCTTCCTGGACCAGGAACTTGACACTTCAGGTGATTGCAAAGGGTCCCGAGTCGTCCAAGCCAGTCCAATCCCCAATCTGACATGCACCTCTTCATATTTATGAGATAGGATAGTCAGAGTATTACCGAATCCAGTCATTACTCAAGTCTTGTTTCCTCCTTTGACCTCTATATTCTGACGAATTCTACCGGCAAATAACTCTTTTTGGTTTTAATTTGGCCTTTCTGTTGCCACAAGAGGGGGCTCATCTCTTTTCGCTAGCTCTTCGTCCAATGGGAGATATTTTCTCCCTCCCTTCATTTCACTAAATACCGCAGCTTAGCATGCTAGAGAGAACTGGAGAAGGCCCGGAGGAATGATAAGCTCTTGTCGATCTCATGGTTAATAAAGTGATGGCCTGGAAGATTACGCAGCCAACCCTGAAAACCCTTTTCTCTAGAACTGACAGTGATATCAGTATATTCTTTGGTCGTATAATATTCTACAAGACAAGGGACTTGCTTCTATGCCAAAGCCTAGTTCTTCCGGCATTGGTCGATAGGTTCTTGGTTGACTTGGTATCCAACGTTGATTCAACACATGACCCCACGGCATGGAACACATCTCATGCGGCCGAAATGGCGGCAGAAAGAAGTCAAAACGCAGGAACGGGCGCGGGCCCATACGGGATCTGGACGGAAAATCCGTGATATTTCAATATTTGCATACCCCGGGCCAAGACCGCATCCCGCAGGCACGTGGTCATCCAGGAATGCTCATTCGGGGACCCCGCCAAGAGTGTCTTTCCTCCCGCCAAGCGCCTGTCAGACCCTTGGGTGGATTTCAAGCATTCCGCGTTTTTGGGCCTGCCGCAGCCAAGACATTGCTTGTCTAGCACCGAAGTTTCGATAAATTGTATGGGTCAATCAGAGGCACAATTTCTCCTGCTCCTCGGTGCCTCTTATCTTTGGTTGACACCAGATACTCAGCCACTTGGAAACCCGTCAAAACGCCAGCCAAGTCTTAGTCAAGCTACTGGCAGATAGTCTTCAATCTGCATCCTAGCGAATCAGCCCACAAGCTCTGGGAACGTGCTGCCAGATCGACTTGTATAGGTATAACTGACTTGCCGGCCTCGCGTGGTTATGATATAGCGTGTAACGGCAGGATGAAAGGGCCGTAATATCTACTTAAAGGTGCTATTTCGCACTCTTTCGCTGCCTTTCTTGATACAGCTTGATCATCAAGGATTGACAGTCGACTGCCGTCTCTGGCCCGTTCCACCAAAATGGGAGCCCATCAGTATACCTACGTGTTCGCCATTGGTACTATCTTCTCCCTACTCGACGCCTTCAACAACGGTGCCAGTAAGTAGCTACTCAGACGCTCTCCCATGTGGTATGAATGCTGATCAATTGCCTAGACGATGTTGCTAACTCATGGGCGACAAGCGTCTCATCAAGATCTGTGTCATACAGAATGGCAATGGTACTGGCTACGATATTTGAGATCCTCGGCGCATGCACCGTGGGATCACGAACGGCAGAGACTATCAAGGACGGCATTATCGCAGTCGAAGCCTTCAGAGGCAATTCTGGTGTTCAGATGCTTGCGTTCACCTGCGCCGTCGCAGCGGCCTCCTCTTGGGTCATGTGGTGTACACGGCATTCTGCCCACGTCTCGTCCACCTACTCCCTCATTTCCGCGGTTGCTGGTGTGGGTGTAGCAACTGCTGGTGCCTCCCAGGTGCAATGGGGATGGAATGATGGAGGAGGTCTTGGTACTATCTTTGCTGGCCTGGGCATGGCTCCTGTTATTGCTGGCTGCTTTGGCGCGATCATCTTTTCGCTGATCAAGATTATTGTCCACAAGCGCGCGAACCCATTGCCGTGGGCGGTCTGGACCTCGCCTTTCTGGTTCCTTGTGGCGGCTACCATCTGCACTTTGTCTATTGTCTTCAAGGGCTCCCCCAACCTTGGCCTCGATGAGAAGCCCGGATGGTATATTGCTTCGGTCAGTATGGGCACTGGAGGCGGTGTCTGTCTTCTCTCCGCCATTTTCTTCGTCCCATTCCTCCATGCACGCGTCATAAAGAAGGATTATACCGTCAAGTGGTATATGACTATCATGGGCCCGATGCTCTTCTTCCGCCCTGCACCTCTCGACGCTGAACAGGCCAAAGTTCCCAACTATGCTGTTGTCCAGGAAGACCAGGAGCAGATCTCGGCCCCTCAGTTCTCCGGAGTAGAAAAAGTGAGGGAGAACAAGGAGGACATTACCGTCACTGAGGTTCAGCCCACGCAGTCCACCTACCAGAAGCTCATGGAGGAAGGTGAGCAGAGATTTCACGCCAAGCTCAGGCAATCCCGTGGTCCCCTTGGCTGGGCCATGCGCGTCCTCCACAACAATCCCATGGGTGCAGGTGAGATCTACGAGTTCCGCAATATGGCCATCCTTGCAAAGCGGATTCCCGCTATGATCGTTGTCGGTGCTCTCTTTGGTATGCACTATGATATCCACGCCGCGCAGACCGGTGTATCGGGCACGCCGGAGGGCACTCGCATGCAGCGAGTATACTCGGCCGCTAAAAAGTACCCCAATGAAGTCGAGTATGGGTACTCGTTCATTCAGATCATCACCGCCTGCACCGCATCCTTCGCCCACGGCGCCAATGACGTCGGGAACGCCGTCGGCCCGTGGGCCGCGATATACTCCTCTTGGAGAACTGGCGATGTCACGGCGGCTGAGGCCCCCGTCCCCGTCTGGCAACTGGCTGTCGTCGCTGTTGCGATCTGTGTCGGTTTTATTCTCTACGGATACAATATTATGAAGGGTGAGTATCACATCTTTCATCATCTGTAGCCCATGAACCTATGCTAACTCTTTTTCAACCCAGTCATGGGTAACAAAATCACCTACCACTCACCCAGCCGAGGCTGTTCTATGGAAATGGGCGCTGCTCTCACGGTGCTGGTCTTCTCACACTACTCGCTCCCCGTCTCGACCTCCATGTGCATTACCGGTGCCACAGTCGGTGTGGGCCTCTGTAACGGCACTTTCAAAGCCATTAACGTCCAACGTGTGGCCCTTCTGTTCACTGCCTGGATCCTCACCATCCCTATCGCTGGTACTCTCGGCGGATGTCTGATGGGTCTCGTCCTTAACGCCCCTCGCTTCTTATAGACGGTGTTACCTCTTTTGTTGCGAAGTCGACGAAGCATCTTGTAGATCTAGAGAAAACCTGCTGAACATATTGCCTATCTTTAATATAATAGAATTAGATATATACGCCAACTATTGTTCCTCGCTAGGGTGGAACTGCAAGTTTGACGTATATTGCATAAGCCCAAGTGTTCCAATATAAAGTACACCTTCAATCAGGATCAATAGCAAACATGGGAACAGGTGGAACAGCTAGTAGTGGCCGTGATACTGTCTCCATTATCTGGATGAAACGAGAATGAAAGTCCAAAAGTGCGGGGTTGCGTATAAACACTCTAGTCGGTCTTGGGGCCGCTCTGTTCATGTTAGTATCAAAATTTGCACTTTCGATATTCTGGGTTGTTAATTAAAAATTGTGAGTCGATTTCATAATGTAAAGCATCTTATACGGCAATCTATCTTACGCCTGGACCTAGTTCACTCCTGGTGTAGAGGGGTCGAGCCACATGGAACATGGAGCCACCCGCAAGACCATAGTGGATAGACATGAGACCCGAGCAAAATTTTATCTTCATTTAGATCAAATTTGGCCAAATGTCCACGGAACATGCTGTATGCAGTAGCATCTTCCCTAGCTGGGTGACTCGCTTCTGTCCTTGTATTGCAATAGATGAGCCCATATTTGAATCATATACTTTTTCAAGGCGAGTATAAGGCCCTTTTGCTTATTACTACTCTCTGTTTTCCTGAAAGATAAAGCAAAAACACGGCCTTACATATATTGCTGAAGTTCCGATAAGCAGTCTGTCGAGACATGTTACCCGATCCGGCTAGCGTGTCCGTTCCATATCGGGAAACCGAAATAGGGCCGACGGAGACCCGGGCCGATATCATCCCAAAAAGGGAATCTTTATTGACACTTGCCCTGGCTATGGATCCCGGCCTGACATGTGGCTGACGGCGTTATGGCCTATAAAGGCCATCTGATATCCCCTAATCCGGCGATTGCAGACGTTCCGATCAGTCCAACACATCGAGTGCATTGATCTAAGACGACAAAATGCAGGACGATTACTCCCATAACGCTTCGAGCCGGACCCTGTCTGTCGCTGATGGCACTGGCCCGTTGGGTCCCGTCGATCTACCCCTCCGTGAATTGAACGAAAACGCGAACCTTGAGGAATACACCAGAGAAACGGCCTCCGGACAAATACCCAAACGTGTTACAACCAACGATGGCAGGGCGGAAGATTACAAGCTCGTGACCTTCAAGGAGGACGACCCAGAGAACCCGAAGAACTGGTCAAAGTTGCTTAAGTGGTATATCACAATGGTTGTTGCGTTTACGTGCTTCGTCGTTGCTTTGGCCAGTAGTGTTATCACAGCCGATTTCCCAGGTGTGATGGAGACATTCAATGTCTCTCGTGAGGTTACGTTCCTTACTGTCACTGTCTTCGTCATTGGATTTGGTGTTGGTATGTTTTATCGATCTCTTTCCCCATGCATTGGATTAAGCATCGGTGCTAACCTATCTTCTTAAGGTCCTATGGTATTTGCTCCAATGTCAGAAATGGTGGGACGCAGGCTGGTCTACGGCGTCACGCTGTTTGTTGCAGTTATCTTCGTCATCCCTTGCGCAATGGCCGAGAACATTGGCACTCTTATCGTCTGCAGATTGATCGATGGTATTGCCTTTAGTGCTCCAATGACCTTGGTTGGTGGCACACTTGCCGATCTCTGGAGGAACGAGGAAAGAGGTGTTCCCATGGCCGCCTTCTCTGCAGCTCCGTTCCTCGGTCCTGCAATTGGTCCGCTTGTTGGTGGCTTCTTGGGTGATGCTGCCGGCTGGAGATGGCTTTACTGGCTGCAGTTGATCCTGTCTGGTGTCGCATGGTTCCTGATCACGATTACTGTTCCCGAAACCTACGCACCCACGATTCTGAAGCGACGTGCAAAGAAGCTGAGGAAGGCCGAAAACGACCCGAAGTACGTCACTGAGGGAGAGCTTAATGCGCTGCCCATAAACGAGAAGCTTCGCATTGTTCTTCTCCGGCCGTTCCAGCTTCTTTTCTTGGAGCCCATCGTCTTATTCATTTCCATCTACATGTCTGTTCTGTACGGACTGCTGTACATGTTCTTTGTTGCGTAAGTGACCCTTCTCACTTCTTTTACTTGACTTTATTCTAACAATTCCTCCCCAGCTATCCGATTGTCTACCAGGAAGGTAAAGGATGGAATGCCGGATCCACTGGTCTGATGTTTATTCCCCTTGCTATTGGAGTGGTCATGAGCGCTATGTGTGCGCCTTTCGTCAACAAGCACTATCTCAAGGTCTCTGAAGACTATGGCGGAAAGCCTCCTGCTGAAAAGCGATTGATTCCGATGATGCTTTCGTGCTGGTTCATTCCAATCGGCCTGTTCATTTTCGCCTGGACCTCCTATCCAAGGATTCATTGGTTTGGACCGGCCATTGGAGGCTGGCCTGTCGGATTCGGTTTCATTTTCTTATACAACTCGGCAAACAACTACCTTGGTATGTGCCACCTTACTATAATCCAATACATAATACAGAGTGTTAATAATATTGCAGTCGATACCTACCAGCACCAAGCAGCATCTGCTCTTGCCGCAAAGACCTTCCTTCGTTCGATGTGGGGTGCCAGTGTAGTTCTGTTCACCGAGCAGATGTACAACCGCATGGGTTACCAATGGGCCAGTACATTCCTTGCCTTCCTCGCATTGGCTTGCTGTGCCATTCCCTACGTTTTCTACTTCAAGGGGGAGTCGATCCGTCGGTACTCCAAGTACGCCTTTGCCGACGATGAGGAGCAGCAGGGTCCCGAGAAGCATTAAGTGCTTGTCGAGGTAATCTTATAGTGGTTTGCTAAAGGTTCATTTGGTATATTTTTTTGAAATGTACTATTGTTTTTGGTCTTTGCTTCAATCGTTTCATGATTCATGGCTCTGGTTCTCAAAAAAGATTTTGGCGTTTTGTTATGGTCACGGGGCGATTTGAGGAGATACCCTGTACAGGTTTTACTAATAACCAATAGATATAGATTTAATGATAGTTAGTCAGTTTCATAACTCAATCTCATAATAAGATATCTAGATTTTCTTCCTATCGAGTACCCCGAGGGCATCCTATAATGAATCTGACGTTGGATCATCTTAGCCTGATATGCCAAAGACACAAGCCCATAGATTTCCAATATTGAGCCAATTCAAAATGTCTTATCCGACTTTCCATCCCCTAAATGACACAAGCCGTATCTTCCGTAAGGATATGCAGAATAGGGCTAGGGTTTCCTATTGCGGATACCCCCCGCCAATTACCACGTGACTTTAGTCTGCTTAATAACGACCAAAGCTTGACGTCGCGCCCAACGGGATGGTTCATTCATTAGCGCAAAGCCCGGGGAGAGATCAATCATTCTGTTTGCGCGAAGCAGCTGTTCCAGTACTAGAGATGTTTTAAAAGACATGACTCGACACTAACCATAATAACGGAGCCTGCAGTTGTCGATTTTTATTTCCACAATTCTTCCCGCATCCCATCCGGTCGAATATCTTCGGTCGTTCATCGCCATTGCGCACATCCGAGCCGAGCAACAAGACGAAACACAATAGGGGGGCTAATTCGAGGCAGGCCCAAGTGAACTTATATTCCACGTATACAGTTTTAATACGAGATAATTCCCATGGCATCGCCATACCAACCCTCCATGTCGTACTCCCCTGCCACCACCTCCGACATGGCGGCTGGCCCATCCCGCTCCGTCTCCGATCTCCCGCAATCCCAAGTTGACGCTATCATCCGCACGAAGCGAAAAGCGCGTGAACCAAAAGCCTGCTACCCATGTCATGCGCGAAAAGTCAAATGCGACCGGAATCTCCCGTGTGATGGCTGCGTGAAGCGCGACCATGCAGACCTCTGCTCGTACGAACGGCCCGTGAAGAAGCGCACCGCGGCCGCGACACCAACAACAGCAGCTACTAGCAGCGCTGCGCCGCAGGCTTTTCTGGATAGTCCTATCGCTGGGCCTGTGTCTGCGGCGGAGGATAGTAGTGCACCTTCTATTCGGGTGAAGCAGGAACCGGGCTTGTCGAGTCGAGGGAATGCCGCGGTCTCCGCAGCGGCTACGGCTGCAACGGCGGGAAACGGGAACGGGAGAGTATCTATTGCGCGCGAGGAGTGGGATAATGTTCGCAATCGGTTGAGGGAGATGGAGAAGACGATTACAAATCTGCGTGTTGGGTTGGACAGGGCGGAGGAAGGGAATGGGTCGATATTGGAGACGGGGAGTGTGCAGAGTGGTGATGCGAGTACACGGTCGAAAGGCGCTTCGCCGGAGCGCGAGGGGATCCATGCGGCAAATACGCTGGGTGAAGGGACTGTTCATTTGGGATCGAGATCGGTCCTGGCATACATTTTGAATAATAAGTCGGGTTCGGACCAGCTGCATACTCTTCTGGAAGGAGGGATTTTGCCCAAGTTGGGTTTGGATAATGAGTCTGCTACATACCCGTTTGTGGACTTGTGGTCGTCAGATATGTCTACGTTTGATATCAGCGCAGTCTGCAGCGCACTTCCGAGTGACCAGCAGTGCAAGGAGTGAGTTTTTGCCTCGGATATGTGTGCCTCACGGTTGCTAACGGATGCCAGATTCTTCTTCTACTACCGAGACATTGCTGGTGCCATCTATCCTGTCCTCGAAGATGTCCGTCAGTTTGAAAGAATCCTTGAACTACTTTTGCAAAGTAGAGCATCCACAGGAGGGATGTATCGAGCAGATCCTGTTCAAGCACAACGGCCATTTGGTGTGACCATCGCATTCCTAGGTCTATTATTTGCTGTGCTTGCTTCAGGATGTCAATCATCAGATCTTCCTAGCAAAGAAAGAGAGTTGACTTCTCAAGTATATGGTAAGTCTTCGCTTGTCTTCAAATGCAGTATCATGCTTACCAGATCTAGTGTGCTGTTCCTACCAATGCCTGCGGATGACAAATTTCCTCTCACAACCTTCGATTGAAGCCATCCAAACGCTTTTAATTATCGGCAATGTTCTATCTTATAACATGAACCCCGGGATTTCCTATGTGCTCCTTGGTAAGTTGATATCTGGGATTGAGTCTGCGAGATGCCGCTAACTTGTGCAGGAATGACACTACGTATGGGACTGGCGCTTGGTCTACACGTCGAATCGAGTCGCTTCTTACCGGCTGAGCGATACCGGAGAAGACATGTTTGGTGGTCCATGGCATGGCAAGATAGCCATTTTTCGCTCTCATATGATCGACCGTCTACGACAGCAGTCAGCCAACCCGACATCGCATATCGGGAGAGCACCCAGCTGGGTGAACTATCATATTTCGAGACACTCTGTCGAATCATCGCACTCGCTTTGGAAGTCGTCCGCAGCCGAATGCTCAGCCCCCACTCACAAATGACACCAAAAACTATCCAAGGCTATAAGGAGAGAATCCAGAAGATCATGATCGAAGCGAAACCAGGTCTGCGCGACCGCAAGTACTGTCTCACGGCGACGGAGCATCTGGAACGGGTTGTGCTTAAGCTGCACGCATCGTACTTTACATCTGAGCTCTGCAGGCCGGCGCTCAAGTCACCAGCCGATACGACAGATCCCATAATCTCCGAGATGCGAGCTGACTGTATCAGCAACCTAATGAAGACGGTCGAGGCGTATGTCGAAATGCATTCGATTAGTTCACATGCGTCTCGATCATGGATCACATTGCAGAGAGCAATTAGCTGCATTTTCCTCCTCGCCGTCATCGAAGAATCCAAGACAGACACACAATTCTGGACTCTCCTCCAACAACTCAAACTCATCATCGCCGAACGAGCCAGTAATGAATCCGTCTATGAATCGGGCGATCCATCCGCCTCTGCCGCAGCCGCCGCGACAGCAGCAGCAGGGGGCAACCCCATGACATCCCCTATTCCAGGAGCCACCCCCATACAACAACCAGACCGCAACGCTGTCTTTAACACAATTCCCGGAACAACCAACACAACCGCCGCCAGCCCGGGTGCCATAAACGCTACCTCTCCCGTCCCCGCAGCAGTGGCCGCAGACACGCAAACACAATGGGCCAAACCCCTTACAAAGACGCTCCGTGCACTGGAGAAACTCGAAGCAGCATTCGCTAACCAGGGCGCTCCTGGTCGATATGCCGCCCAGGGTGGCAGTGCTGATGCTACGGGCACCCCTACCACCGCTGCGGCCACGGCAGCATATCTGAACCCGAATGCGGGGTCTACGACGGCTATGGGTGGGTTTATCCCTGTTTCGGGGATGGGGTCACTACCACCGCCGACGCCAGAGAGCTCGACGAGTGGGGAATGGACGATACCAAATATCTTAGATCGGGCGGCGGAGTATATTCATCCACCTTTATGGGGCTGATTCCCGCATTATTTCCTTTCTTCGTTTTGTTTTTCTAATGACTTGTTTGGTCTGATTTCCTGGGGTTGCATGAGCTTAGGTTGGGATGATCATGTATGTTCTTTACGGTTATAACTTTTTTTCTATGGGAGGTAATTTATTTGTTCTCTTCCATCATTTTCTTTTTACGACTTTTTTTATGATTCTTTTTCTCTTCTCTCATTATTCTTGCATTGGTATCTATTTTCTTTTGGGCTGTAATATTCTGTGTCAGTGTACTATAATCGATGGATCTAGCACCTCTAATAAAGAAAAAAATGATCCCCTTACCAAAGCAACATACAACCCCCCTGTCTTTTGATCCTGCCAGACATTCGCTAGTGTAGGCCCAAGAGTGACTGACAGAAAAGTAGGACTGGTGAATCTTTCTTTTCTGCAATTTCTATGGTCTGTATCATCGACCAAGGGGGCTGGGGGGATGTCTGAAGTTCCAGTTCTTTGAATTTCTAGACCTGAGTATGGAGTTTCTCTTCACGTCATTGGATACAGCCCAAGACAAGTGGGTATTCTGGGCAAGTGGCCTCTGTGCCCTGTTGAAATGAAGGAACTGGTGGAGGGATATTGGATCCTGTTGCAGCATTGCGATTTTATTGTCGTCACACAGACTTACGGTACGGGTGTAGCCAGGTGATGAGTACTTTGAACAAGCTGGAAGGAACCGTAGTTCTTGGGCATACGCCACGGTTGAGAACAAGAAACAAGTCCTCCCGGTCAAAATGCTGGTTACGCTATCTATCCTTCATGAGCAGGCCATGCCACAAGGATCTCCACGAGGTCTTTCATGCAGTGAGTGATGATACGTTCAAAACATCCGCCACCTTCCTAGAGACCATTGCTGATAAGAACTCCGTGACGAGAGAGAAAAGGCCACGGAGGTTCCTGCGGCAAATACATCAGCTGTATTCGTTATCTTTGAACTTCTCAAGATGACCTTAGTTCGCACGGCCCCCAGGACGGTCGTGATAGCTCAAGGAGTGTCAAGACGGTGTTATGATGTTATTAAGGCATCGATCTATATTCAGGGACATGTCTTTTTTTTTTTTTAAAAAAAAAAAAAAAAACTTGCCCCCCAAGCCTCCCGTTTGACTCACATCATCGCACGCACAATTGATTGCCGACACATGCCTGTGGCCGCCTTTGCTTACAGGAGAGCTAGGTCTGAACTTCTCGACGGCAGGTGATGATGATGCTTTTTACGAGGGCTGAAGCCAGCTGGCACAGGATATGCAAAACTCCCCCACGCCAGCGCTTCATCGTCGACCTTTACAAAGATGTACCACGCGTTCGCTTCTTCAAGCTTGGAAAAATGATCAGCTTGAACGATCTAAATTGGCTGTACCAACAACTCCCAAAGAAAAACTCTGCGTGTCTTCTCGTTCCCGGCTATCTGGGGTCGTCAATAATTTCGCATTTCAGTCGTGCGTGTCAAGAGGAATCACCGATATAGCCAACAGATTCTTTTTAGAAAGAAGGGAATTTGTTGATGTGGATTTTTGAAATATGCAGTTCAGGCTTATAGGGCGTGGTCTTGACGTGGGCGTGGGTGTAGACGAATGACGAAGAACTCTACAATCTGATCTCCCTTCAACGTCATCTATGACTAGGACCAGAATATCGAAAGTGGTGGTCATGCTTCTTGCGAAGATATATGGAAAGACCGCATTTTGTTCCTGGACAACCGCGATATCCCTCGATTCTTGACTGGGCCATGGTCATCGACGGGAACTCGATATTGTTGGACTCATAGCCAGGAGTTGCGGTAAGTCTGCGCTGTCCAATAATTAACATAGGAAGACATGCAAGTTAGCAAAGAGTTATTGGGAGGTTGTCCGCAGAGGCCAGCGATGTGCCATCTAGGTCAATCCTAAGACAGAAGTGGCGAGATGAATTCGAAAGTAATGTATGGAATAAGGATCTTCTAGGAAGAAAGGGCAGTTTGTTATCCTAGATTTCCTGTCTATTATCATTCTGCGAGTCTGTGCCTCATGGGTTGCTTTTTAGTATATGTGATCTCAATGATATTGCTTATTGGCTTTGATATTAGGTTGATATCATCATTAGCCCTATCCGAGATTTATCTTGTTTACTTTGGCCTTATTAAAGCATTTCATCCAATATGAAAGGTCCCTGTCGCGCTACAAATTAAAATCAGATAAGATTGACCGATTGACGCGCGTATAATCGACGATCGCGATTCCTTCGGGCGTGTTTGTTTCGCTTATATTTTCCCTTTCTTCCCTCCCTGTTTTCCCTGTATTCCCTCTTCTTCTTTACAATATTTTCCTTCCAATTGTCCCTGTACAGTCAGTGTTATCACCATGGCTCCCCGTCGCTCACAGGAAGCCGACCGCAAACTCGAGAGCGGACAGGCCAACCAATCCGCCAACACTGGTTTACACCCTGGATTTTACATCGCGTGAGTTTTACGAATATCATGAGTATCTAATTGACCTCGCATACTGACATTAACAGTCTTTGGATCGCGTTGAGTTCAAGTGTTATTCTTTTCAACAAGTGGGTGTTGGCGACCGCCAAATTCAGTGAGTCTTCGGACCCCTTTTTATGTGATTCTGTGATTCCGTGCTAATTCTGATCTCTAGATTTCCGTAAGCTGGGCTATATGCTGTATGCGATCAAACAAGTTACTGACTCTTTTAGCACTCTTCTTGACAACATGGCACATGGGATTCGCGACGTTCATGACCCAGATTCTGGCGCGATTCACCGATAAACTGGACTCGCGGCATAATGTTCCCATGACTCCGCAAACATACACGTATGCGCCCAGATCAAAATAATTTATCACTGAGAATGCGGCTAATCTGTAGCAAACAGTCGCGCCATTGTGCCTATCGGACTCATGTTCAGTTTGAGTCTTATCTGCGGAAACCTATCGTATTTGTATCTTAGTGTTTCCTTCATTCAAATGCTCAAGGTGGGTCTCAATTCCCAAGAGAACGGGATATATCGATTGACAATGATAAAAGGCAACAAACGCCGTCGCAACCCTCGTAGCAACATGGGCTTTTGGCATTGCCCCCGCTAATTTCCGCACGCTGGGCAATGTTCTCTTGATTGTGGTTGGTGTCGCGATTGCCTCCTTTGGAGAGATCAAATTCGATATGTTTGGATTCCTGAGTGCGTCCCTAGCCCCGCCCCTATGAGTGAGTGATGCAGTCTAACAAATTAACAGTCCAAATCGGTGGTATCATCTTCGAAGCCCTTCGCCTCGTCATGGTCCAGCGCCTCCTCAGCTCTGCCGAATTCAAGATGGACCCTCTGGTCTCTCTGTACTACTACGCGCCCGCATGCGCCGTGACAAACGGCGTTGTCACTCTCTTCACTGAAGCCCCGCGCATGACCATGACTGATATCTACGGCTTGGGTCTCGGGACCCTGATTGCTAACGCGATGGTTGCGTTCTTGCTCAACGTGTCCGTCGTTCTCTTGGTGAGCACCCTTCGTCAAGTTAATTACGAAGTCACAGTGCTGATAATGCTGTAGATCGGTAAAACCTCCGCCGTAGTCCTCACCATGGCCGGTATTCTCAAGGATATCCTCCTTGTTTTCGCCTCCATGGCTATCTTCCGGGACCCCGTTACCTTCCAGCAATTCGTTGGGTACTCGATTGCTCTTGGCGGATTGGCGTACTACAAGCTTGGAGCTGAGAAGATGGGTGCTCTTCTAAGAGATCTGCGGGCGACTTTGTGCGGGTAAGTAGTGTCTCGCGAGCCCTACCGGGAAGAAGATTTCGTTAGACTTTGGAGGGTGGTTTTGCTCCGTCCTCCGTGTTGCGTTCTCGGTAAGCGCCTATACTAGCGCTTAGGTTGTTTGAGAATTTTGGTGGGATGTTTGTATTGTGGTTGGGTGGTTATAGATTATACTTCGTGTAGATATGCGTAAACATCCAGCTGGCTGGGTATCTTGGAGGGAAGAATTAGCGGTTTATGCCCATATACCGTCTAAGCTTTATTAGATTTTGGATTGATTACCAAAAGAAAGAATGGAAGTTGTTCGCTAAGTTTATAAATTGCCAACATACTGATCAATGCAGATTTAACGCTGCATCTATTTCTTGTCAATGGTAGCTGGAAATGCTTCAGCGCCAGCCAATTCTGAGATTGCTGTCGTGTCTTTCTGGCTATTTAACATCGCTTGTTCCTTGCTTCAGGCAACAAACAGAAGGCATTCCCCATATAGATCAAGTTCCAGCAGTGGTGTCTCAGGCGTGATAATACTGCTCGATAGCAAAAAATCTGAGTATTCACTTGTAGGGCCAAGTTTCGCCACCTCCCCTCGATGAGCTCCCTGGCTCCCTTGCGTCCAGCCAAGTCCCCACCATTTGTCCATCTTTGTGATGGGTTTGAAGGAGAGTGCTGTATCGTGATCGTGGGCCCACCGAGCTTCTTAGCCTCATAACATGATCTGGCGCAATGTATGTTGGTCAGAACATAGGCGGACAATAGGATGAATGAGCTTTAGAGGATTGCATGATATGCATCTCCCATGTTCAAAATCAGTTGAGCAGCGAAAACAGTAGAACAGGCTGTACCGATTTGTTCCTCCATTTTGTTTCATGACGACTACATCAGGTACCAAAAGCCAGTGCCGATCCATAGTCGCATTTCTAATTCGATGATTGTGGCGCTATTCTTCACTTGAGATTGGCCCCATGTAGAAAAGAAAAGCATATGCCACAAGTAGTGAGCCTTTCGGTTTATAACCCACCCATATACCATGACAAGTACAGCCAAGCAAAACCACTGCGCTTCGCTTCCACAACGACAAGGATCGTAGGGTGGCGAGTCACGTCACACCATACCATAAAGTGTAGTCCGTTTTCCATTTGATATCCAAAGCGGGATATAAAGATCTAGTTATCCAGATCGCCATTTATCCTTCTGCTTGGAACATACGTCTGCTATCCCCCAAGATGTGAAGTCTCCAATGACCCATGAACGATGCGCAAAGAGGTTCATCTACCCATATATGAGATTGTGGACAAAACGTGTGGGCAGGAGACCCCAGATATTATAGGTGGCGAGCCACATGATACCAAACGATGTAGTCAGCCTATCCATGCAATGTCTGATGTCAGTATATAGGAATCTGTACGCCCATGTTTTCATCGAGCATAGCTCTTGCGAGGGCATGTGCCCATGTCAGTTGGAGAGGCAACGTCTTTCGTGCCACCCGTGAACAATACTCAAACAATCACCACTTGCGGTTCTCATCGTCTTTGAATCTTTTGGGCTGCATCGTTTCGAATGTGGGACTAGTAGTGCGGGTGAAAGGTGGAAAGGGGAGCGATGGAGGCGGTGCCTACCCTGCGCGGTCCATCGAGCAGTTTTTATCTACACACGCTTGAAAACACACTTTAACAAAAGACTGCAAAAGACTGAGCGAAGCAGACTCATTTTGCTCAGCTTTCATGATCACTCAATTAGTGTCTGTGCCGCGAACCAGTGTACCATACTGCTGGATTTGCTCAGGAAGAATGTTCTTCTCTTCATATATTTTCTTGAGGCACTTCATAGCCCTATTCAGACTTCCTGCTCTATATTATAGAGCAGTTGTTCCAGTTTGGCAACATTTTTCACATTCTTCATGTGGCATTGCCCTGTTGTACCAAAGCGTATAATCTACCATCTTTCAGCGCTCGATCCAAAAGTAAAGGAACCCATCGTCCCGTTTCTCGAGCCTTCTCCATTCAAAATCAGATGTGTCCATATCACCTCTGAAGAGGAGACTCACGCGATCCATTGATCAGAAGTAGTTTTATCCACCCATGCATGAGCGACGATGTGAAATGTCGATGGGTAGAAGACTGTAAGGAAAACTGAACCAAGCAGACTCGTATTTCTTTGATTCTTTGATGACGAGGTTAGTCTGCGCCACAAGCTATATTATATCATCTGCTGTAATCCGCTTTCCCATTCAATGTTCAGTGTAAGGGTATTGGGGACTGGTTGTGCATATCCATATCTTCATGTATTATTCTACTTGAAATACATGTTCCTGCTGCCTCCCAGGAGTCATGTTCTCCCATTTATCGATTTGTTTTGCCTCGCTTCTGCAGAGATTCCCCTGCACCGCCAGGTACCATAGCGAGCAATCACTGTTCCTGTGTAGGGCTTTGAAAGTGCAGATCATGCATAGCTCATTTCGTGCAAGATATTCGTTTCGTTAAAATTGAGGACATTATCTCGGTCCAAGTGGCCGTTAATTTCGCGTGATGGGGGAGGCAGATGGATGGGAGGAATGAGAACGGAGATGTGTAGGAAGGTCTTTTCTGATGCTTGGGGGAAGGGGGAGGTGAATTAATAGCAGGAATGCTACCGTGATTATATTACATTGGCTATTCACTTGGATTTCACATGTATATAGACTTTGCCGTGGGGAACAAGTGACGTTGTGAAGCAGGTATACTTGTACTAGGGCTGTACATCTGTTTCAATGCACTGAAAGCTGACCATGGTATATTACTCCGTATATCATATCCTCATCAATTATGTAATAGATAGAGACAACAATGGACAAGAAAAAAAAGACTACCTCTTCCTCGGACTAACCAATGCATGGAATCCTAACGGCTTCACACTAAACGCCCCATTGTAATTCACGCCCGCATTCGCAACCTTATAGCTCGCATCCGCCTCCTCGATATCAATCTCGCGCAGGATAGCCACAAGCGCAAAGAAAGACCAGTCATACGCATATTTCTTTCCGATACACTCGCGCTTCCCGTTACCGAAGCCCTTTTTAACGCCAGACGGGAGTCTGTCGTACTTTTCGCCCACCATACGCTCCGGCTTGAAGGCGTTGGGGTCCTCGAAGACATCCGGGTCGCGGTTGACCTGCGACAGAATGGCAATGATGGGCTGGTTGGTGGGGATTTCGTACTTGCCATCACCGAGCGTGACAGGGCCCTGGATATCGGGGATAGGCTCGATATTGAAACCCGGCGCGACGGCGGAGAGACGGAAGGCTTCGCGGAGGATGGCCTCGCAGTAGGGGAGTTTGGAGAGATGTTCGTATTCCCATTCGTTAGTGCCGACGACGGCGTCGATCTCCTCCTGCGCCTTTTTGATTTCCTCGGGGTTCTTGACGAGGTAGTACAGCGCGAAGGAGACGAGGTTGGGGGCTGTGGCGGAGCCGATGAAGATGTTGATGATTTCGTCGAGGACCTGGCTGTCTGTCAGGCCGTTGCCGGACTGCGGGTCTTTGCCGTAGAGCAAAGCGTAGAGCATGTCCTTTTTGGGGTTCTGGGTTTCCTTGCGCGTAGCGACGATCTTGGCGCCGTAGTCGCGCATCGTCTTGATGTAGTTGTCGAACTTGCGGTTGTAATACAGCCAGTTGAAGAGACGGGGTCTTGTGGGACGGCGCACGGCTTCACCCGTCGCAGCTTCTTGAGCCTTGATTACGGCGGGTTCCTCGCCGAGGACGCAGTCGACGCGCTGGTCGAAGAAGCACAGCATGTTGGCGGCGTGGTTGAGACGGTCCAGGTCGTTGGTCACGCTGACCTTTTGATGGTGGCCCGAGGACCATTTCTTGATCAGGTCCTTGGCTGTTTCGCGCATACCTGCGAATTCCTTACGGACGGCCTCGGGGCCGACCAGCGGGGCCATGATGCGGTGTGCCTTGCCCCAACTGTCCTCCTCGGAGTGGAAAGCTGTGAAAAGACTGTCGTGGACGGCAGCACGAATCTCGATGATGGGTCCCGCCACGCATTTCCGGAAGCGAGTCTGGTCGCAGATTTCTTCGATGTAGGCGTTGTTGGCGACGAAGACGATTTGGTGGCCGAGGACGTTGATTTTGAAGATAGGGCCTGTCCATTAACACCGTACCAAGAGATTATTTACGATAAAAGCGAACTCACCATATTTCTCAGCCAGCGCATTCAAAGATCCCCACGTGTTGGAGGGGTTGACATCAAAAATGTTGCCCAGGATCGGGAGACCGGGTGGTGCTGGAATAGGCGCAGGCATGATGGCAGAACAGTGATAATTCAAATCACCGGAAAATAACAAACTCAGAGGGAAAACAAGCAGAGGGGGGAGGTAAAAAAAAAAAAAAAAAAAGAGAGAGAGAGAGAGAGAGAGAGAGAGAGAGAGAGAGAGGGAAAGACACTCAACACATCCCGGACACCAACACTTAAGAACCCTCAGCTCAGCTCTTGACCTCACCCCAGCCCAATCCACTTAACTGAGGCCACCTCCTGCTGCTCCATCCCCTCGCATCACCACGCCAATCGACCTCTCAGCTGTGCAGCTCATAACTCCAGTCCGAATTGTCTGTAGTAATCCACGCGAAAATGACTGGCTGGATAGCTGGAGCTCGGCCGTACAACACTCCATTAGCTTCGCCGGCGCTGTGACTGGCCCAGTAGTTGTGCAGATCGGAGCAACCAGATCGAGAGTTGAGGGCAGATTAGCGGACGATGTGGAGACTGGGACCTTCAGCTGAAATGTCGAAAAACGCAAGCACAGACTCGGTTCGTCGAGCTGAAAGAAGTTGTGGTGATGGCGGTGAGGTTCTTGCAGGAGGATTCTGCAGTTGGCCTATCTTGTCATCTGGTTTTGCTACGGAGTGTCTTGGTGATGATGGCGATTGTGCTGTATTTGCAGAGCAGAGCAGAGATTTCTAATTGGTGGCTGGCTGGGACGAACTGAAGATCATCTGGGCCCGATCGGGACCAGCAGGATGGAATCCTCACCTGCAGGACAACGTATTCCCATACTAACTAGTAGTATATGTGTCGTATTCATGTCTCATGTCAGTGTCGGTGTCTGTCTAGATACTAATATTAACGCCTTGAAGGCGGTACTCCGTATAAACAATGTACCCCGTATGTACCCAAACTCCCATCCCCGTATTACGATTAGTAGCTATGTGCAAACTCGATCATTTCCGAAGTCTCCAATAACACAAACGACTCATATCGTAGACCTCGTTCTCGTGCATCGCGCACCCCGCTGCTATTCCATACAGCCCCGTAGCCATCAAAAAGTGCCCGCCAGTAGCACGCTTCGGCTGCTTTGGTCAGGTAGCGTTCGCGGAATGTCCGCACACTGTTGTCGGCGATCCGCTTGGCGGCGTCCGGGTCCTCAACGAGAGGTTCCAGCTTGTCCGCGAGGTCGCTAAAGTCCCGTTCTACTTCGACATAGTTTTGTTCGGGGCCGCTGGAGACCAGTAGGTAATGGTGATGTTGAATAAACTGCAGTTTGTGGGCCACGATCACGGAGCGACAGGCTTGGCGGTATTTCAGGGATGCAGAGTAGGAGCGGCCTGTCTTGTTAGTGTCTGACAAAATCAAAAGCAAAGGGGAGGGGACTCACCCTCGACATGTGCAATAAACATATACTTGCAATGGTCCTCCATCTTGATAATGTTGGCCTTTTCCTGCCAATCCACCTGCTTCACGTCGCCCCACGCCTTATCCCGCGCCGCCTCAAGCAGCGCCCGTCGCAACTTTGGAGCAAAACTAGGCTTCCCCCGCCAAACCAACTGTGGCTTCTTCTCCGGCCACGGCACATCAACCTCCTGAATATGCTCGACAACCTGATCAAACGGCCCGATCGGATTCTGTGGATTATCCCAAGCCCAATACCCAAAATCCGGCATTAACCAGACCGCCTCCTCGGTCGCAGCCCGCGAAAACACCCACACCGGATACTCCGAACTCGTCACGTCCTCCACCTTGTCCTCGACGGAAAATATAAAACTCATGTCTCGCGAGCGGCGATCCCGGTCGGCGACCAGCGCCCGATGGATCGCGCTCAACACGGCCAGAATCTTCTGCCGATGGTCCTCGCCTTTCGCGCGGGCGGCGTTCACGTAGAGCTCGCCGCGGTAAATCGACGCGCGTGCCATTCCGTGCTGCAGGGTGATACGCTCGAGGTCCTCCGTCGCGAGGTTACCGTGATATCGCCAGTAACTCACCGCACGAAAGACGTCTTCGAATAGGCCCGGAAACGCAGTTCTGCATTGTCCCCGATCGAGGCTCTCATCACCGGCATCTCGTTCGTATTGGTACCGCCAATTGGTCGAGGGCGTGAGTTGTTGGAGGAGACCGGTCTGGGAGCACGACAGGCAGCTGGAGCATTGAAAGGTCGTGGAGGTTTGACAGGCGCAATGGCCGGCGGGGATTAATTGCGTCAGGAGCGGGTGGATGTAGTTTCTGTCCGAGTTCATGCCATACCAGATGGACACGACGCAGAAAAGAGTCACGGTGAGAATGACATAGAGCGCAGAGAGAGTACTCCTACGCAGGCGCCAGAAAGAACAACTGGGAAGCGCCATCGCGGAGAGCGAAGCGGCGGGGATGATGATTCATTATCGAAAATCAAGAAAGATTAGAGAGAAGAGAGGAGGGGAAAATGTGCGAAAGAAAAGAAAAAGAAATTGGGACAGGCAGGGGGGGGGGCAAGGCGGCAGTCACAATTAGGAATGATCTCAGTTGAGGGTTGAGACGATCTCTGAAACATCCTTAGCACCATGGTTCATTGCTCACGTTTTCTTTGTAGTTTACTTGGCTACCATCTGTCTCTAGCTATCTTTAGTCTACTAGTATTGCTTGTCTGCTTTAGTAGCACCAGTAACTCTTGTCCTCAACTACCACTACTCTGTATTCTCGGCATCTCTCCTTTGTGGGCGGCAGATGGTGTGCTGATCACGAGGGATCTTCGCCTTTTTCGGCGAGATGGAAAATTGGCTTCCCGCGCGGTCTCAGTTGGTCTCCTTGGGAGTGCTGTCTGTTCGAGTGTACGTATAAACTTACTTTGTAGTTCTCTACTACAGAGTACGAAGTATGCTCAACCCATGCAACAGACCAATCGGGTTTTCCCCAAGTAACAGGGTATCTCCATTAAGCACCTCATTTGCTCGACTTACCATCGCAGTTCATAACCATCCCCCCGAACTCTCCGTCTCTCCGTACAACCGCCAGGTACAAGTACATACATGGTTCTGAACCCAGGACCAGCGCTAGAATAGTGTTGTTCACCATGGAGCTGACGAGTGCTTCCTGGTTTACGTCTCCCGTTTCCACGGCTCACAATCCCCGCTATGGCTACATGACCTGTCATGTCCCGTGCCCCTGATGATCGGATGGCTTCCATGGATTGTTGGCTTCTGGAACAGGGTACGTACGGGGTAGCCAGAACACCGTTTGTTCTGGATCTTCTGTTCTCTGTATCTGGATTCTTGTTTCCAGTGCCGTACTTTCACTTCGTAGCAATAGTACATAGCAAAACTAGAATATGCCCCTTTCTCAGGAGACAGCACCGACCACGATCTCCCACGGAATCACCAACGGGCGGCTCGAGCTGTGGCGCTTGACAGGGGTATTGCGCGTCTCTCCCTTGGTTTACTGTGAGCTTAACCTTGGTTATTCCACATATAGCACAAAGTGTGACCAATACATCATCCAAGGCAAGATGGCCGAGCGGTCCAAGGCGTCAGGTTAAGGTTACCTTAACTCATAACTTCTCGAAGTTTCCTGATCTCCGACAGGGGGCGTGGGTTCGAATCCCACTCTTGTCATTTCTTTTTTTTTTTTTTTTCATCGCTGTATTGCCGCCGAGATGCATGTATAGCAATTGAGATAGCACAAACAACGCGTTGTGTTACACTCGTGGTGTTTTCCCTTTTATTTTTTTTTCTTGGTAGGCTATATATATATACGCTATCTCGCGTTCGTCTGGCCTTTCATCTCAACTCTCATATAGTTCGAACTTTGAATTCACATCATTATATATCAACCCTCGTTTCCACTATGTAACCTCTACGACTCAATTTTCCACATCCATTTAGATACCTCGCTTGTTCGAGTGCGACAGAAGTTAAGCGCTTTTTGAACCATGCCCAGTTTCGATTTCGCCTTTCGATGGTACTGGTGCTGTCTTAACCCTGACGTCGTATGGATTACGGTTCCGGATATATATACTCGCAATGATCACCGCCTCTACCAACGAGGTACTCGTTCCGCTTCTTGCTTGTGGAAATGAATATATCCTTTTATATATACTTTGCTTCACTGGATGGACCTTACCGCTTCAAGGCCTCTTTGACTCTTCATTGAGGCATGTTCCTGGAGAAGTTGTCGCTGTTCAGCTGGCTCGGAGGTAAGTGGTACCCGTTAATGTGATCGAATTTGACCTGTGCTGATCAAGTAAATAGGCAGGCTCTGGAGCGACATGTAGCCTGTCGTCGCTTCTGGTAAGTAGACCTGGTCCTCTCTTTCCCATACTATTGAAATCTTAGGCAACGCTAACATAGCCCAACAGCTTATGTGAAATGATATATCAGCCAGAACGCAGTGCACAGCGCCATCATCCGTGGGGACCCAGAGATTTTCGACATTGTTGTGACCGACCGAGATGACGTGGACCCATTGCAGCGTGCTATTCTCTCTCTCTCTTTATATAGGAAAATACATGACGAACTGGTGGTTGGTCGAGGCAAACTGGTCGGTGGTACTACTCTCATGGACGCGCAGTTGTCTGGGTTCGTGAAAGATAACCTATCTTCCAGACACGGAGAGACTATGGCATCTTTCATTGCCGCTTTGGACCTCATCTCCTTTGCATCCTGGGGTATAAGGGATTCGTTATATATATACCACCTTACCATATGGCACCCGGTTTGGAAGACCTTCACTATTAATCAGGAGACTCAATGTATATACTACCCTCACGTTCAGTGCTCAAACACCTGACCTGAAAAGGCTTTAGCTCTCCAGAGAGCCCCCTTTTGCCATGTCGCTGTTTTTGCGGATGATAGCAAAATGCCACGCTTCATCACTGGTGACGGTATTGTCTGTGTGAACAACAGATTCTTCTGCCGGTGTTCAGTGCCGTCCAGGGCGGTCTTTATGACTGGTTCAGAAAGCGCCGGAAGCAAAGATGAGTGTATACCAATGTGATCCGCAACATGCTGCAGCGGCGTCTGAGTCGGTCAAAGGTGAACCAAGGTTAGTAGAATGGATTATGCCACATGGTCTCTTGATCGATGACTGACTGACTGTCAATACATATATTGGGTGCAGGGATCCGACAATGAGCCTACGAAGTGGCTCTCATTATCTTTTCACCTGGTGTAACGACTGCTTCACCGTTGCTCCTCGAATTTCACCCGGATATAAGACAGCCTCATACAATGCCAGAAAATGCCCAAGGGCTATTGGGAGTTTCTCAGGAACAACTACAGATATTGTGCTGGAAATGCCAGGCCCTCCAAAAAGTCCGCACCTTGAGACCGGAACACAGGAACTACAGAAAATTGCATGCATGAGATCTGGCAATGGTGCAACTACGCATAATACATGCTAAAAACGTTCAAGGGTTCCCAAGTATCTGCCTATTGAGATTCTTTGCGAGATTTTCGCCAGGCTAAATCCAGTCGGCAATGGTAAGCCGGGGGGCCTTTGCCTTATGTAATATGCAACAATACATGAACAAACCATTCTACAAACAAATAACGCGGAGTAGGCTCAAAAAGATGTCAGCGGTTCTTGTTACTTTTGCTTCCCTAGACATCGCCGAAGGGCCCGGAGGAACGTGTTTCGGGGCTTGCAGGTCTGATAACTCCTGCGGCTTTATGTGGTCTTCCGGCTTTCCCCCGCGTCGAACGTGTAAAATGACCTGCCTTAATGAATATCTCAACAAACTCTTTTGAAGACCGATGCATGCATAGGGAGGACCCTTTCCTTGTCCCTCCATATATCCAACACGTTGCGCCGCGACTCTTCTCCGGGGAATTCATCCCATCTACTAGTCATCCATGACTACATGGGTGAGGAATCCGCGGATTCTTTTCAATCATGAGTAGCATAGTGATGCAATTCAGCGGGACTCTTGGCTTCGGCTTGTTTCATACCAGAGAACTACCGCCAATCGACCCCCATTGGTCACTATATGTACATAATTAAACATGATACAGCCTGCCTCGGTAAAACGGATTGTATCATTCTCGGAAAAAGTACATAAGCTCTTGAAGTACACGCTCTTGATCTTGAGCTCCATCCTACCAGCCAAAAACGCCAACATCTTGTGCGGTGGAAACATCTGGACAGACCTTCGCGTGTTATCGAGGATGCAGCACTGAGCAAGCTTGCTTATTACTCACTCTGGGCTGCGATGGGAAAACTTGCGATTGCACTCTCAGAAAGCAATCCGCAAAACAGATCCAGTCCAGCAGTTCGAAAAGAGAGATAAAGAGGTAAGGAAAGAATCTAGTCTCAGCTGTGTTTGTCAGCCAAATGCAGACGGGTAGTCAAATAACTTCTTTTTCTAGGCACTGGGCTTGACGAGGTTCTTGCTTCTTCTTTAATTTACACCCATTCTTAAGGCGTAATATCACTATTAGGTGGGTGCTAGGCCTTACCATCAGCAGACAAAATTTCTAGCCATAATTAGTTGTAGACAGACGATTCTCGGTGTACTAATCACCACGCTCCAGGATGCTGTGGAGGTATTGGCGTCTGCGGCAGGCTCTCAGGCTAAGTGTCAATATCAATCTGCTGAGATTCTTCCAGGAGCCATAATGTAATTGATGATACACTGAACTTGGACCAATACAGACCAATGGCATATAGTTTACTGATCCATTCCTTCTCAGATGAGGACAGGAGTCTGTACCTTTCAATGTAAAAAGGAGCACGTTGGGAGGATCACTGATACTTATTATATGGGAAACAGAGACTATCTCCCGTTCTTCTTCACAATTCAAAACTAGTAGGGCTGGACTATGACTCAGTCAATGAACTTAGACCATTGGGACTGTCATGGGTTGAATCTCTAATCAATGCTTTTTATTGGAATGCAAGTTCGAAGAAAACGGAAATAAAAAGTAAACATTGTAGTCTATGGATAACTATATATATGTATATATAAAAAAAAAATTCCTATCTACTTACCCAATCTATCCAAGCAAGCAAAAAGTGCATTCCCCAAACTAGAGAATTTTTTTCAACTTCCATCCCCCACTAACACCCCTCGAAATGACGAAAAACAACATAGACCCTCCATACGCAACCCCCGCAAAAACAATCAACCCCGAATAATTCGTCTCCGGCTTAACATCCCCATTCTGCGCCTTCAAAATCTCCCCCGCAACAGGAATCGCAACCAAGGACCCAAAACTCACCAGCGAATACGTCGTTCCATATCTCTTCCCATACTCCTCCGTCTTGGAGATCTGCGCCACGCAAACAGGCGCAAGACTAATTGCCGTCCCGCTCCAGAAACCGAAGAAAGCTGCGAAGCTGACGATGGCGGGGGCGTTGGTGCCGGATTTCAGCCACAGAGCGAGGATCAGGATCGTGCAGACGAAGGTTGTCCCGATGATTACATTGAAGCGGCCCCATTGGTCGGCCAGGTAGCCGGGTATCACGCGGCCGAAGATGGAGGCTGCGTTTAGGATGGCCATTAGTTGGTAGGAGAGGGAGCCGTCAACGTCGTGAGAGGTGGCGTAGGAGACTAGGTAGGTCATTGGGATGAGGAAGCCAATTTCGATGAGAACAATTGCAATTGCTACTGTGGAGAGTCGTACATCGCACAGTGCGCGTAGGTCAATGGTGCTTCCTCCTTGTTTGTTGGGTGGTAGCCTAGTTCGGAGAAGGAGGGTGGAGGCGACACAGAAGATGGCGCAGACAAAGCCCATGATACGGATCGCCCAGGGAAAGCCCACTCTTTCGCTGAGATCTCCTACCATGAGGGGGAAGATGATGCCGCCAATGCTTCCGGCAGTGTTGGCGAAGCCGTTTGCTAAGGCTCTGCGATGCAGGAACCAATGGTTGACGGCGGCAAGACTAGGGGTGAATACCATCGACGCGGTGACCCCTCCTAAAAGACTAAAGCCGAGAATAAATTGATAGAACTCTGCTAATGTTAACTTTTGCGCAGGGTTTGATATGGCATGCATTGCCTACCGGTAGAAACGCTCAGTATCATGAGCGATACTACGATTCCAGTACATCCTGGAATGAGTAAAGGCTTCAACCCATGGGCATCGAATATAGGCCCTGGCCAAAATCTGTCAGCATAGAGAACATACAGGATTTACATGACCGCCAAACTATGACATCGGGTTCATAAAAGCGAATCAAGCATACCAACCTGAACACCCCCTAAATAAAAGAAGAAAATCCATAGGCTAAAGATCCATGATACCGACGACTTGGGGTAGTCTTTCAATTGATGCTCAGACAGCCACTCCTCAAGCACTGCTATAGTGTTGACAATTCCGAATGCAGGTACCAGCGCGCACCATGCGCCCAGAACGACAAGCCATGCGCGCCACCCGCCATCTGGGTACTGATCAAGCGATGACGGATCTTCGGGCGGGCAGTTTGCCTCATCATCGTATCGTGGCTGTGGTAGAACATGGAGGTGAGTTTCTTCGTTCTTGGTATACATTATGGCGCGACAAAAACACAGTCGCTTGTTGAGTTCAATTCGAAGCCGTTCTCTGAGCAAGATCTCTTCGAGACATTTCGAGACTTTTGAATCAAAATGCCATGTTTGAATGCTGGAAAGGGATGACATGGTGTACCCACTGAATGGTGCACCCCCTTGCGAAAGTTATTGCGTGGCTGTATCGCAAGAAGAGGGAGACATCAGAGATCCCAAACAAGCATGTCCTACATCGCACCCACATGAAGACCTTGGATGTCTGAAGACAAACTTTCACGCGCAGATCAATTGTAACAAGCTTTTCGACTGCCAATTGTCAGCACCTTTTCGTGGGTTCTGCAAGAACGTTTCCGGAGCGTCTTAATTAAGCCATGAAGTGGCATGCAGATATTTCGCACTCAGTGCTTCCACAACGGACTTCACCCTCGTACAAACGACGCTGATCCATATCACAAATTGACGACGACGTAATCAGAGACAAGGAAGACTTGGTCTTTGGTGCGGAAGTATTCGTCATCCATTCCAATCCCGACTGACCACCATGCAAATAATTTTCTCCAATCTTGCGTCGGAGAATTAAAAAAACATAGAACGAGCGAATCAGAGGCCAAAGAGGCGCCGGGACCTGCATGTTGCATAGGGGAAAGGAAGTTGGCAGACGACATATGTACTGATTGGAACCAAAACAATCAATAATCGATGCAAATTGAGACGTCATGAGCATAACGAGGTCCACATGTAGATCTGATGAATATGGAGGGCTTAGCGGTCGCACTGATCAGACCATTGTCAATTGCTTACTTGGTGTCGGTGCCACTGTAGGAGCAATATCCACCTTTATTCATACTATGCTCGCTTGCGTGTCAGTTTTTATGCGCCGAAAGTCTCTCACATGTTTTGGGGGTTTAGCACTTTGTAATCATTATGGTGTCTTTCCCCTGATGGATTATAGCAGAGCGAATGTTGTCGATTGTGATAATCTCGAGGGAACAAAGGAAGACGAAAGAGAGGAGAAGAATGAAAGGAGAAAGCCATCTGTTGAGTTAGTCCGTGAACAGAAATTAGTCAACAACACTCAGCCCTACAACAATCTACCGAACCTCTAGAAAATACCAGACAAAGCACATGGAAATAGAAATCTAAATGACTAACCAAACCTAATCCCAAGCATACCAAAATCACCCCTACACACCCCTAAGCTATTCTAAAACCCAGCTCAATCAAACGGCTTCTCCTCAAACTTCTCTTCAACACCAAGATCCAAAACCTCAACATCCCCAGTTCCAATATCCCTCTCACCAAAGAAGCCTCCCTAATCTTACCCTTCATCGGCTTAATCGAAGCAGTGACTGGGACACCCTCACCAGGCTGCAGGACTCGCAAGACCGCCGTTAGTTCGTACTTGTTTAGTTTCCGGTCATTCGACAGTCACTGATGCAATATCTAAGGTTTTAATTCTGTGGTATATTTTGATCTTGATCTTTGAGAATGAGTAATGCTGCGGCTCGCGGTGAGTTTGGGGGTCTGATATGCCGAGGACGATGGGTTGGAGGATGAGAGGGTGGGAGGAGAGTTCGGGCTCGACTGCATGGACCTTCCAGCCATTGAAGCGAATTACTGCCTTTGTTAGGATACGTTCGCAGGATTGGGTGAAACGTCGGCTTACCGTCTTGGAATGCTCGTCCTAGTACGTAGACGACGTCATTTTCGATTATACTAACGTCTCTAGTTCGGTAGTAACCCTCCGAGTCGAGGACGTTCTTCATAACCCCGAATTCTTTGGATATATACCCGAAAAAAAAAAAAAAAGGTAAATAGCGTAGGCGCTTTCAACAGAATCTCACCGTCTTCACTGATATTCAAAGTTGCATGCGGCAGACGAGTCCCACACGTACCTTAGAAGAATTAGAACTATGAGTAATTCTATACCTTTGCAAAAGCAATGCTGGTCTACTCAACGGTATATGGCGAGAGCCTTCAAAGATGGTGAGAACCCAAAGGCCCTCAGTCATGGCATACAAAACCAGTATATGCTCACCATCTCGAATCACGCTCCACATCGTCTGCATCGACGGGCGCACGGGCATACTCCCCGAGTATAACTTCCGGACCCCACGACTAATGTTACTCCTGACTCTCTCATAGATACTCACGTCAGATTTCTTTATTGCTTTGAGCGTGGCGCCCATGGTGTCGAGAAACGGCGGCGGGAGAAATAAACGTATTGAATTATCTGGCCGAACTCTCTTAAATAACCAGTCCGGGCTCAGCTGAGATCTGTTGCAGACCTCAGCGCACGATCCGATAATGATGTTCATGTAGAGCTGCTGAATCCGGAGACGTGTTGTACGGGCGAGTATTGAAGCCATGTATCCTTAGGCTTTGATATTTGTCTCGAAGCCTACTGTTGCGCTCTGGCGAGAATATAAAACACCCTTTGGGGAGCCTGTGGTACCTGACGTGTAGATCATCGCAAGGCCCTTCTTCGGGTTGATCGAGAGTGTCGCCGTCTCTAGTTCGAAGGTCATATTTTCAAGAAGTCGTTGCGACGGATTGGCGTCGAATGTAAATTGATGTCACTAACGACATTGCCGATACCTTGAACAATCTGCGCACAGCCCGGGTCAGTCGCCAAAGCAGCTGCGTCAGAGAGTTCCAGAAAATATCTAGCTTCTTCGAGATGAATAGCGGTTGCTATAGACTATCAGTATCTTAAGCTCGAATAACAACAAAGCAAACCAACACAATGGTACTATAGCAGCCCCCAACCAGTATATAGCCAGTATATAACCAAGGCCAGCACCACAAAATTCATATCCCTGACCTGCCAGAACTCCAACGAACATGTCCGTACCAAGATCGCGCAGTTTCTTCTTTGCATCCTCGTCAAGGCTATTGAACAAGTGCCGCTGCACAGTGGAGACATCATACAGAAGCTCTTCGACTATGTAGTCCTTTCGAGCCTCCCAAAGCAACGAATTAGGGTCTTCTTCGGTAATTCCCTCAGGTTTTGTAGACCCGGTTCAGAAAAGGCTTCTGTGGGATTTTCACTGTTTTCACAACCATTTTCGTGGCGAAGATTTCCCCTGAAGGTGAACAATCAGGCGGGTCCTTCATTGGAACCTTGCCAGAACTTATATGAACTGAACAGTCAGCCTATCTATTGAACACGTCAGCAACTGAATGATGCGCGCAGATTCGAAGATCAACGTAGCTGGCTGAGATTCCCCCAGATACCAAGTCTTAAAGTGGAGTAGCCGTAACCCAATCCAATGATGATTGCACAATTGTCATCTGCTTTCCTATACAGTTATGCTCATTCGTATATTGCGACGCAGAGAAACAGCAGTATCTATTGTTTTCAGAACAAATATATAAAGAAAAACCAATGTCAAAATCCTTGCTTCAGTATGAGTAACAAGCGGTCAAACACTAGATACACCCGATGCAATGCAACCAACCCCATGGGATATCAGACCAAAAGTAATAAGGCAAAACGACCCTCCTGGAGCACGGCCAATCCAAAACGCCATTCGCAATGCATATGCACCCAATCCCATCAATAAAATGACAGTAGAAGAACAACAATCTAAAACGTCTATCAATGCCTGGTATTACCCCGTAAAGTCCTCGGATTCCGACTGCGACTGGTCGCTGGTACGGGTGTTTCGTCGACTTCTACCATTGGACTGCTGATTGCCCTTTGTTGTCTCGACCGTCCACCTCGTATGCGGCCCAACGCTTGCTGTAATAGTCCATCAGCCTCCTCATCCAATTCCATTTCGACTTTATCTTCTATTGTCTCGGATGCTGCAACAGATGGTTCGGCCTGGGCAACTTCGTCGGTCCAATCATCGGAAAATTGGTCGTGCGATACCCCTCGCCGTCTCACGGGTTCTGCGGACGCAAGCCTCTCCTTTCCTTTGCCACGTGAGCGGGAGCTCCGGCTAGCGGGTGTTCTCGACATTTCTGCTCTTGCTAATGCTTCATCCTTTGCATGATTGTCCAACGCCCATATCTCAAGGGCGCGAGAAAGCAGCGTTCCAGCAACGCCAGCGCCGCCGGCCGCATCTCCGCCACCGCTGGCTCCTAGAACACGGACCGCCTCGTGAAGTGTCGTCACAGCCTCCATCGTACGTCCAAGCTCCAGCAAGACCAATCCGCGAGAGGTATAGAGCGACCCAATTAGACCACGATCCTCGTAGCCCCCGACACCTGATGAAGATACACCAGAAGTACTGCCACCGTTGCCACCCAAAAAAGGAGTATAACCCATACTTGCTCCCGCTGCCCCAATGCGGAGGCATTCGTCGAACTCCTCCAGAGCTTCTGAATGGAGTCTAAGACGACGCAGCGCATGACCAAGGTTTGCCCGCGTGGCCACCCACGCCCCTGGCTCGCAGTGAAGTGATTTGGCCAGAGCGAGGGACTGCCGGAACAGCTCCACAGCCCCTTCGAGTTCATCCTGGTGGTACAAAACAACACCTAGTTCGTTCAGAACTAATGGATCCCCGCCCAATGGAGCTGAGCCGCTAGTTGGATTTATGGGAACAGATGAAACTGATCCGGATGCAGCGCCTGTCGACATGGCATAGGCGGCACTGAGATACTCGTGGGCAAGGGACATGTTGTTCAAAGCTAGATGCTGCATTCCAAGGAACAGCTGCGGCAAGTGACTACCTTGGAATAACCGAGCAGCTGTACTGTATGCGGCAATAGCTTGATCGTGTTCCCCTTCCGCGGCAAAAGTGTGAGCAAAGCCAATCCATGCCGATGCCGAATGTGGGTCGAGTAAAGATGACTTGGAGAAAAAGCGCCGTGCTTCCGCAACTTTAGATACGGACAAGTAGTAGACACCAATGGCTAGATAAGTATACGATTCCTCCGGGGCGTGGTCAGCCAACGTATGAGCAAGAAGGAACAACGCATTTGTAGCACCCGTTTCATACAAGCAGGCGAGATGCAAAGGATACACTGCTGGAGGGTGTCCTAGATGATTTTGGGCTGGTAAATTAGACGCAGCGATCACTGTTGTCGATGAACCCTGGGTCGACTGTGGTGTCGATAGAACGGAGGAAGTTAGCTCGAGAGCTTCCGCAAACCGACACTGCGTATAAAGAGCCTCTGCTCGCGACAGAAGGATATCCGGATTCTCAGCGAGATTATAGTGTGTAGATAGCGTCTCCGTAGCATCTGTAAGAATAGCCGGGGACGAATACTTAGACAGGCGAGTAGTGTAAAGCATCTTCGTAAAATGAGCCGCTTCCTGAGCCACCGACGGATCTGGCCCAGATATTGAGTCAAAATCAAGAGACTCGAGAAACTCAAGCTCTTCCGCTGGCGACATGAGAGAATTCTTCATCAACTGATCAAAAGCCTCAAAGCACTGGACATCGATGCGCACAGCGTCCTTGTAACAGTCACGGGCACGGTCAAAAGCATTCTGCTTGGCAAAACAGAGTCCCCGCAGATAACACATGGCCGCCTCAAAGCGGATATTATTTGCATCTTCCCGTTCCCGGTCCTCGCCGCGGTCGCGTGAGGCAGCTGACTTGCCATTGCGCAGGGTGACATGGCTCTGGCCGTTAAGGTGTTGTATTTTGCGACGGCTGGTAGTATTGCGAATCAAATTGGTTGGGTTATGATCACCCAGTACCGATAATGCTTGTTCGAATTGGTTCTGCTTGATATGGCAGTGGGCAGCGAGGTAACGACAGGCGGTGCTTCTCGAGATGAGGTCTTTTCGGGACAGGAGAGCCAGGGCTCGCGTGTAGTTGTTGTTGGAGAAATGGACTTGGGCTAACCAAAAAGCATCGGAGTCGCTATCTATCAGATGACCAAGTCAGTTAGTAATCTGTTCCGTATGCGATTGTACGTATGCTGGTCACCCACTGGTCAACGCAAGCACTTTGTCGCCGATGTAGATGGCCGCATCATGTTGTCCGCGGTTCAGCGCATCCTGACGCCAGGAGCGCAAGTATTTCTCCATAGCCAAATGCTAGACTCGACGACACACAATTCCAAAAAGTTGTAAAAGACCCAATTGTTAAGTGTTTGTGATTGCAGGCATGAGGAGGGGCAGAAGCGACGGAGGTCGGTGGGAAACAGCTTCCCTCGTTGACGCGAAGACAAGCTTCTCACTGCTTGTTTTCGAGGAAGATGGCAAGGGACGAATACCCAGCTATAGTATAGATGAGATAAAAGCTCTTCGTGCTATTCTCGTCTGTTGTCCGTCGCAGCAACGAAGAGACAAACAAATACGCTGCTTATTTTGTCGCCCCGAACGGCGCGTTAAATTGGCACGTGCACCTTTCCCCATCGGGAAACTTGGTTGCTCTTGCACTTTCCGCCTCTTTTACATCTCACGATGGCGTGCAAAAAAAATACAATCGTATTTAAGAACGGATCGATTCTCGAATCCTGGAAGGGTGCTGGCTACCATAAAACATGTAATACGTGTTGAAGTACAGCTCGGTTTTGACTTGACATCGTACCTTGTGCTGCATATCTATAATGCCGAATGGCAGGATGCCCATGCTAAACGCTGGAAAATTCCTTGCAAGTATCGTGAAGCTTTGATATCAATCTGATCAGATCAATGAACCCGGTATGGATGCTAGATCAATTTTATCTAGTGGATACTGCGAACTGGATGTGTCAAAAACACTCCTGAGGATCAGATTCACGGATCAGAAGCATGGTCCTGGAACCAGATGCGGATTCCCGTTAATTATGACCTTCTCTGGCACTACCTGTACTCGATTTCCCAGATATTTCTTCCTTGTTCGTTGCTTTGCCTCAAAATGATAGGAGCTCTTGGAAAACTGACCAACACTTTTCACTGTGATTTGGACGATGTCCGTCCCGACCCTGCGCGGCCCTCCATGCCGGACTACGTGGAGATTAATACCAACGTCAATATCTTTCCGGAGGTGATTCCTACGACTCTGAGATAGCGGTCGAGCCGATCCATACTTGTGTGAGAGCCTGTATCACGCACTTTGACCAAGAAATCTATGTTCCCAATTCTGCGCGGATGGTCCATTCCATGTAACTATTGCGGAAGAAATTCGGTTGCAAATTATCATACAAGCGTTGAGTTTGTAAATGTGACATTGTCATATCATATTCGTCTCTGTGTTGATGCTGTTACTTATTGTCAATGTAGGCATCTAGGAGATATCTCAAACTTCGAGGTGTATCGCAGTCACCTACCCGAACGATGGTGTCCTATTTTGACTATGACAGCCTTGTTTGGTGAAAGGAAAGCCGGCGCAAGGCGGGTTGTCTCTTGACTTAAAAAGGTCCGTTTACGATTCGTCCAAGTCGGAACCGATTACTTCCAGTGTAAACTGCTACCTGGCTAACGGGAGGCTATGGGAAAATTCAACGTCCCCTACACTGGATCTAACATGATTATCACTGGCAAAGTAACTGATCGGACGGCTGCTGATAACCGAGCGTATGACGAAAAGATCGCTGGAGTGGTCAGTACCATCTGTCACTCCATCAAAAAGGACAGCCGAATCCGTCTCCAAAAATCATGATATCAAGCCTCAACAGCTTCACAACGATGCCGCGTCGTCTCGAGCTCCTAAAGCAGTGAAAACCGAGAGCTCAGAACCTTCATCTTCGTTGACTGAAGCGAGTGGCGGCCACTACAGGGACTACAGTTAGGAACAACTCGTCCCTATAGAGTCCGGATGATGACGATCTTCCTATAAAGCCATGTCTTCCGTTCTCAGAATACATGTATAGCGTTCAGTGAGACGGACAATCTAATTTGAAGCGTGGAAAACAGTATGGCAGTTGGAATTTCATATAAATTAGATGCATATATTGGCAAATGCATTGGTTTCAATTTAATTTAAAGTCAATTCTGTTTAGAAAGAAGGGCAACAATAGAGCTCTGTACAAGAGGCAAAAAAGCTGAAGCGGGGTCTCTCGGATCGTAGCTCAAAGGGGAAATCGGGAGTCGATTATTCCGGACTAACGAGGTCTATATGGAGAGGACTAGTTGAAGGTATAGATGTATTGCCTAACGAACGTATGTGCGCGTACGTAGCTGATTGAGTGCTTAATCTGCAATATGTGTGCTCACGTCGACTATAAGAATCTCCTGACCTCGCTACTCGGGTCAACCATTTATCCGATAGATCCTTATCTGTTGGAACCCAGGGTGTAGTGGATATATGGCTCAACCAATAGAGTCGCAAGAAGAGGTCTGAATTGCTATATAGCTCATAAGTTATCTGGCAATTTATGGGGGGCAAGCTGACTAATACAAAACAATCGGCAGTCTAAATATTCCGTCTCCGAGTACTGGATTTCCAACATTATCAAAGCCACACTTATCTTTCACGTGACTTTATCGCCGACACCGATCTCTATCGCAAAGTCGCCATTAACAACTACAACCAACACCACATTCACATTCATACTCCCAACCTACGGAGCACACTTTAATTCACCACATTCATCATGTCTGAGCGAAAAGTCCTCACCAAGTACTACCCCCCGGACTTCGACCCGTCCGCGATCACTCGCAAGCCGAAGCACTTGCGCTCAGCGGGTCCGAAAGTCATCACCGTCCGATTAATGGCACCCTTCTCTATGAAATGTACCTCATGTGGTAAGTTGCATAAACCTACCCCCTTCCACTTTCCCCGGTTTATCGCCCATGGAATGTTAATATGCGTGAAGGCGAATACATCTACAAAGGCCGCAAATTCAACGCGCGCAAAGAAACCACCGAAGAAAAATACCTCGCCATCCCTGTCTTCCGTTTCTACATCCGCTGCACCCGCTGCTCAGGCGAAATTACCTTCAAAACAGACCCCAAGAACATGGACTACACGTGTGAGCGCGGCGCAAAGCGGAACTTCGAACCCTGGCGGGACCCCAAGGCCGAGAATTACCATGAGACGGAGCAGGAGACGTTGGATCGGTTGGAACGGGAGGAGAATGAAGAGCATGAGCGCGAGGAGAGAGATAAGATGGCGGAATTGGAGTCTAAGATGTTGGATTCGAAGAGGGAAATGGCGATTGCGGATGCGTTAGATGAGATTCGCACGCGGAATGCGAGGATTGAGAGGAATGAGGCGTTAGGGGACGAGACAGCGATAGCGCAGGTAAGGGATGTGGATGAGGCGAAAGAGAAGGAGGAGAAGGAGATTGAGGAGGCTGCGAGGAAGGCTTTCATGACGGAGTCGGGTGAGAAGGTGAAGAGGATTGTCGAGGAGGATAGGCCGTCGACGAGTACCGCTGCGCCGGAGAAGACGCCGGATATGCCCCCTCCATCGTTCGCGAGGGTCAAGAAGCCAAAGAAGCCTTTGGCAAACAGTCTCGGGATTAAGAAGAAGCAATCCCTTGTATAGACTCGCGCTCCTCTCATTACATCAATGGATATAACGGTCGGATTTTGGCGTTTCGTACAGGACATGCGTTTACAAGTTTGAGCTACAGAATCTAGTAACATTGAATAAGATTTATGACACACTGTACGTCAACCGGAGTGAAAAAAAAAAAAAAAAAACAAATGGCTAGATTGAATACAGAACTCGAATAAGACAGATATCCATAACCAATATCCTCAAATAAATCACCCAGCGCCATGAAACTATAAGTCATTCATCAAATGGATAAGACCCGGAAAATCCAAATAGAACGCCTGATAAACAATACAGGGAATTGGAATACAGAAAAAGGAAAAAAGTGCAGATTATAGGTATGGCATCCACAAAGCATCACAAGTCGCCAAGTGCTGTGGGTTCACAGCCTTCGAAATCAAATCAATCGTGGTCTGGTTCGCAGGCAAGTTGCCCTCAGGCGGACTGGCCAAGCTGACAGCGCGATTAACAATGATCTCGCTGTTGTTGTAGACCAAGTCCCGAAGTTGCGGCACGGGGAGCACACCGCGATGTTGCGCCGTAGCCCAGTACATCATCTCGTCACGGACAAAGATGCTCAGTTGCTGCTCAAGTTCGTGGCGCGGCTCTGTCAGACAGCGCGCAATTGCCATCATCGCACAGGCGAAGACACCCTCGGTGGCAATCGGGCCCAGCAATGTCTGGATGTTGGGAGTGAAGCGGAAGGGAACTTGTTCGGGGTTGTAGAAGAAGGCCTTGGCCGGGTTGATGGTCGGGATCAACTCAGAGCCCCAGATGTCGCCGGTCGAGCGCGAGATCATGATCTTGTTGGGGTATCTGTTGCCCATGTGCATCACATATGTCATGAATGCGATAGCAGCGTATTGGAAGGCAAACTGGCGACGGAAGAGCCAGAAATCCGCAAAGTTGGGGTAAGTTTGCTGGAAGAAGTCCAGCACAACGTTACTGGGAACCCACTTCTCCTGAATGGCCGTGAGTATTTCAGTGCGCAAAACTTGCTGTTGATCGGCAGACCGCTGGAAAGAGTTAGTTACATTCCCATATTCAATCAGAGGAACAATACTCACGTTCTGCTTCGTCTCCGCCAATGACCTCAACTTCTCCATAGTGAACAGCACTGGCTCATCCTTATTGATGCCAACACGACGACAGTAGTCTTCGTAAATGCCTTGCATGGAGATATACGATGGATCATCGCGAACCAGCCGGATATGAGGAGCTAAGGGAACCATGAGCGGCAGGTGGAAGTACAAGTTGCGCCTCCGACTTTCCGTGCGTTTACCGAGCAGTCCGTTCAAGATACGGAACAACTGCAAGATACGCTCTTCGCGTCGACAGTGACGAGCCGCAGGATGCTGCACAGCAAACGGATGAATGCTACCATCATGGCCGCGAATCCTGAGACGACGGTGGCACACACCAATACCGCGCACCAGATCAATGTCCGGTAAGAAGCGATCAATACGGACGAAGTCCTGGTTCTTGTCCTTATGCAACAAGTACTGGCCCGGTACCTCGACCTCGTCAAACTTGAGGAATCGGAATTCACTGAGATGCGGCGAGTAGCTCTCCAGGAATTGGAACTGAGGTCGCCGGTCGAGTTTCTCCTCGAATTTGTCACGCCAGCGACGCAGTTTCTGGATGTACTCATACATGGTCGGTTTCTTGACCACAAAGTCAACCTCGAATGACTTGCGGATATGTGCAGGCAAGATGGTCTCAGCGAACCGTGTGATGTTGGCTTCGGTCGCGGGAGGCAGCTTAAAATCTTGAGCATACGATACCGGCATGCGGCCAACGTACGCCAAACCATCATTGAGAAGAGCGACGATAAGACGGTACGCGTCCTCGTCGGGCGGGCACTTGAAGTTCTTGTGGATCTGATCAACCATCGTCTCCATCGACAATGCAAGCAACGGGAAAGCAGTCTTGAGACCAGACATGATCTCATCCGAATACTCCCACGGCTTCTTAAGCGGTTCTTTTTCTGGCTCTGCACCAGAAGCCTGGTTCTGCGGTTGCGTGCCATTCTGTCCAGGAACAGGCGGTTGCTGGAACTGTTGCTGTTGTCCCGGAACTGGAGGCTGAGCAGGAATTCCTTGAGGAGGCTGCATCTGGCCTGGATTTGGCGTCGACTGCTGCTGCTGTGCTTGGCCTTGTTGCGGTAACTGCTGCTGAGGTTGAGCCGGGCTCTGCGAGGGCGGCTTGTTCATTGACTGCCCGTTCACAACCGGACTAGCGTTAGCACTGGGGTTGGAAGCCTGCGCCGGGGAGCCACTGGTATTGCCGTTGGGGGGTTTGGCCTGTGGCGAGGTTTGCGGCTGCCCTTGCTGTTGTTGCTGCTGTGCCTGTCTGACACGGTTCATCTTCTCCTGCTTCTGGTCATGCTGTTTTTTGATACTAAGCATGTCCTCTCTGTTCGTCCGAAGCAAAAAGAAAAGCGCCTGCGGGTACAACTTGGCAATTTTGACCAGAACCGCCTTGCAAAGACGCGCCTCGCGATGCGATAAGCTAGTAAGCAGTTGCGGGATAAACGTAATCCAGTACCAAACCGGCGTGTCTCCCTTGAAATTCTCGAACGCACTAGCGACGCGTCCTTCTTCATCATCTAGACTCAAAATCCAGAGAATCCGACTGAGTAGTTTCCTCGATTTGGCGTTTTTGTAAAGACCAGCAGCCTCCAAGTAACAACTCACAGCGTTACTCGCCAGCTCGTAGTCCTTAGGATCAGCCTTAAACCGATGGTCGCTGTACTGACCCCATTCGGACCACGCCTTCGCAAGTCGCAAATCGTAGTAGAGAGCAACACCGAACGCCTCGTTGGCATCCTTAACCGACTTCAACTTAGCCAAGAACATACCTTTAAGAGTATAGAACTCCGCCTTCTGCTGGGCACCGAAATAGTTCAGGTTGGTGTTGTTAATGACGTCCAGGCCGCTAGTAAGCTCCTTCTGGTTCTGATAGTGACACTTGGCCTGCTCGCGCAACTTCAAGAACGCTTCTTGGATCTCGATATTCGGCAGCGTGTAGATGCGACTGAGCTGGTTGATACACACCTCAGGCATCTGGTGCTTGCGAGCCACATGCGCGAAACGGTTGATGATCCATGCGGTCTCGTGGTAGCCCCGGTAAGCGTACGAATTGCTGGCGACATTGTTCGTTTGTGGCGGCAACAACCCAAGGTACGTAGCGTTGATCAGTTGGAAGATATGCTGGCGCCACGTAACAAGATCCTGCCAGGCATTGATGTCGTCCCAGAGGTTGGGAAGTCGGTCTCTCCACGTTCCCAGCAAGAGCTTCAGCTCAGCAGATTTCGTGTCCAAATTACGCTCATTGGTCTGCGACAAACTAGAACAGATATGACTAGCATCATGCAACTCAACCAGAAGCTGGAAGTGCTGCAAAATGGGAATGTGAGCGTTGGTAATCCGCTTAGGTAACTGAAGCCACTTTCGAATCGACAACTGAATCGACTCGTCGCAAATACCATTGAACTCCTGGATATTCTCCTTCTTGAGATGGTACTGAAGCAACGCCATAAATGCATGGAAGAACGTGCGTCTTGGGGTTGGCGCGTCCGAAACCGACTTGATAAGAGACTCGAGCTGCTCACGGTTGTTTTCACTCTGCCAGTTCTCAACATTTCTCCAAGCAGCCTCCAGAAGAAGGTCATTCAAGTTCTCATGCTTGGCAAAGTCACTGAGGATCTCCCATTGCTGGAGCTTCTGGGCGCAAATCAACCAATGGTCTTCCCACAGAAAGTACTCTCCCTGCGAGAAGGGCATGGCACCGGAGCGAGCCTTGATCTGCGCATTTTCGTACAACTGTTGTGCCTTGTCCCACATGCCTTGCTGCTCATAGGAAATGGCGGCGTTGGTCTCGACGAACTTGCAACGTCGCCGCCATGTACCGTAGAAGAAGTCGTCCTCTTGCAACCCTGCGTAAACCTCCACCAGAGCATCCAGATTGCTCTCGCGGACAGTTGGTGTGTCGATAATCGGACTAATGGCAGTCTCCTCCAGATACGTCGCAGCAGTGTACCAAGCATCATACGTGCGACTGAGATACTTCATGACATGCGGAGGGATCTTGAACCGTGGCCGGGCTCGAACAGCACCCTCGAGCAGGGCTTGCACGACATTGGGTCGCTTGTCGAGCTGTCGCTGGTGATACTCGCGCGTAATCAGAGGAACCATTCCCTTCTCAAGATCAATCCGATCATCCTTGGACAACGTCGACCAGACGGTAGTGAACAAGGTCGTCCACAGCTTCTGAGCGACCTCAGGGTCGGTATGTTGAAGTTGACAAAGAGGCTCCAGCAGATCCCTGACCTTAACATCACCAATCTCCGCCAAAAACCGTTTGCGGTCAGAAACGAAAGCTTCCAGCGGACTATCAACCATAACATCCGATTTCCTAGAATCCTTCTCCGAACTGCTGAAAAGGAACGTCACAGGCGAAACGGTGAAATCATCCGGATGCAGCCTGGCAGAAGTCGTCATATCGATACATCCCAAAACAAGATGCGAGGCCTGAGCTAGCCAGAACGAATCTGCAAGCGTATCCCAATTTTGGCAGGTTAACACATAACTCAACCGCGAACTGGCGAGGCGTGTCAAACTCCTATCGAAGATGTTCATGAACCGGTTCCGCATCTCAACATCATGCGCCCTAGTACCAATCAAGAAAGCATGCTCCAGCCGTACCGTCAATTCAGTCCTTGTGATCTTTGAATCCTCATATATCCGGATAACAAGATCCAAGAACTTCTTGAGCATAGTTTGATCAGATCGTGTCTCAAAGAGCAGCATCTTATGCAAAACAGCCGTCTTCTCCTTCAATGTCGGCCACGACTCAGTAGAATGGAAAATCCAGGTCTCAACCATTCCAAGCACCTTGCTGCAAAGCTTGATGTTTTGCGATCGCTCCACCAGCTGCGCCAAAACACTGAGGAAAGGGCGCCGCTGCTCCCCAAGATGCGACATGCGCACCGAGATCAGTTCAATGGTCTTGAAGATGAGATCGACACCGATTTCAAACTCCTGCTGATCAGGCACCCCCTCGCCAGGCTTGACGCCCAGTGGGTATTGACCCTGGCTGTTGGCAGTGGCCGCAACATGCTCTTTGGCGAGTTTCTGGGAAAAAGCCTTCATGACCTGCGGAATATGTACGTCCATCTCAGCAGGCTTCTTCTTGGAAAGCGACCATAGCGCATTCAAGCTGGAGATGTAATTGCTTGCCGAAAGAGTCTCCGTCGCAATTGCCGAAAGATAGGTAACAAACTCGGACGGCGAGCTGTCAACATCCATGGCGTCCTCTTCCTCAGGCTGATCATCTGGCAGGGAATCCAGAACACGTTTAACAGGCGACGGCAACTTGGGAGAAATATCCATTTCCTCTTCTGTACCGTGCAAGCAATCCTGGATCTCCGGGTTGTCGCAGCGCAAAGACTTCTCGAACAATTTCTGAATCGCCGGCAACCGAGCACCAATCCAGTCATCGGACTTGGAAGCAAGCAAAACCCGAACAACTTGCAGGGCATTGACCATGTGCGTAAGATGCTTCTCGTCGGGCTTATCCGCCCTCTCACTAGCCAGGATCGGGTCTGTGGCTTTCGGATAAAGTTCGACATCAATTTCACCCCAATACCCAGGAGACAAGAGGTTCCTCAGAAGATAGACCGCCTTCTTGATCATATCACCCGTCATCACAGGCTGCTGCGTCTTCGACGTCGAAAGGTCCCGAATCCGAGCCGCGGGAACCGGGAACCGTTCAGAGATCGTGGTGATAAACGTAATGAGGTACTTTGTCATTGCAGCTCGCAAGTCAGGAGGCACAGTGTACTCTCCACGCTCGCGAGAAGTGGAACTGGGTGGGCCAAGCGCAGGTGAGGAAGCCGGCGCGCTCTGCTCTTCGATCTTTCGCTTCTTCAACGGCGATTCGAGTGCGCCGTTGCCATTGACGCTTGGCGTTGTATTCCTCGTTCTCTTCTCCTCCCAGTACCAAATAAGGCTCATCAAATTCAGCGCAAGCTTCTTGGCCTCGTTGGAGTTGCTAAGCGGTGGAGCAATTTTGATCAGAGATGGAACAATAAGCGGCACAAAATGCTCCCGCGACTCGTAGAACAGATCCGGCTGCCGAACCAGGAACTGAAAGATGGACATAACCTGCTGCAGATTGGCGGTTTCTTCGGCCAGAATGCGACGTGGCCACTTCGCCCACAGAGGATACCGCGCGTCCGCCACTTGATTACTATTGGCGCTGCTGGCATTGCTCGCAGCCAGGACTCTAGTGGGTAAAACAGGCGCCAGAACGTCCAATGCCTGGGTAACCAAAGCCTTGCCCTCGTTCTGATGCGCCCTAAGCAGAGCAACATAGACTTGAATAACGATCTTGAAAGGCGTCTCGTAATGGGCAATGAAGTAGCTGATAAGGACGTAAGCACCATACTTGTTGATAATGTCCTCAAGTCGGATGTAGTTCCAAGCGAACTTGATGATGTCCTTCCGAGAGTCTTGCACGGTAGTAGAGTGGTACTTTATCAGCAAAGCGGACAGCTGAAGCAGTTCCATGCGCGAGTGATCAACACCAATCTGGTTCGACTCCTCAGCCAGGTCGGATAACTGAGGCCGCCACAGACGGCTCTGAATCGACTCAGTCATACTCTTGTCCATAAGCTTGGGCGTGTTCGGAGGATTGTTCCAGGAGAGCTGAACGTCCATGGCGAAGATCGGATTTACCAAGTTGCGGAAGGCGTAAGTCTTCATTTTCTGTGTGCACGACCGCTGCCCGTAAAGATCCAAGCAGCGCATCACAACTGATCTCCTGTAATCGATGGACTCATTGGTAATGATATGACGGTAAATGAACTTGGGGAACGCCAGAGTACGCTTCAGCTCCTCCGCAGAGAGGCCATCAATGACCTCAAATAAGAAGTCCAAGTCCTGAACCGACTCCGACAGATAAGTAGTGAAGATATCCATAAGCTGTTCTTCTGCTTGCTCAACTCGTAACCGCTCACTCGCCATTAGTTGATCAGCGCGGAGCTTCCTCTCAAGATCGCGGCCAGAGTGCAGGATCTTGACCCTCAAATCCGGATGAGAAACGAGCCACTTCTTTGTCGATTGGTAACAAGATAGGGAATGAGCGACATAGATACCGTTGATCGCAGCAGTCGTCCCGGATTCTTGGCCGAACGCAACCGAAGTGAAGTTATCAGTATCAGCAACGACTGCATTTCTCAACCCCTCGCTTTCCGGGTCCGAGATGATCTGTCCAAAAAATCGTCCGAACCGCTCATCCTTAAAACGAGCCAGGAAGAAAGCTAAGCTTTCTTTCGGATAGCGGTTGAGATACTTGACCAGTGGTTTTCGGAACGGGCTGTTCGACGTCCTCCGGAGCTTGTCTTCAAGATCCAGGACTTTGTTGACAAGATGCTCCATAAAAGATGTTGCCGCCGGCGGAAGGAGGTGGAAGATGTTAAAGATTGCAGCCACAATCTTCATGGGTGGACTCTGCTCAACAAGACTGAAGGACACCTTCTGCAAGGTCGCCTCATCTGCAATGACCTTCATGTGCTCCAAAAGACGAGCACCGATTTCGACCTTGAAGTAGTTGGTGAGCAAAGTCAGAAGCCGGGCAAGTCCGTCAAGACCAGCAACGCTCAACCGCTTAGGGTCTTGCAAGTTCATGAGGATAGGTCGGAGACCATTCTGAAGAAGATCCTTGGGCAGTTTGTTCGTCTGCGTCAAGACATCTCTCAGCCCGGCATTCGCCGCCTCGATCACATCGGAAGATTTGGAGTAGAGCGACTTGAAGAACACCGAAATTATACGTGCGCGACTCGTGTTCTGCGGGGTATTGGCAAACTCAGGGAAACTCATTGCCATCGACAAAAGTCGGAGACAGGCCACTCGCAGACAGATGATCATGTCGGCATTTTTAAACTCGTTTGGCTTGGTGGCAAGGGATTCGTCATCGGCGTCCGCAAGGGCAAGAGATTCAAGCATCAGGCGGTTCAAGGGATCGTTGAATGTGACAATGTTGTTGTGGAGGCCCAGGCAGAAGGTGATCGCATCGATGAAACCGATCTGAGTCGCAAATGGCAAAGCCCGCAGAGGCTTGTTGAAAATTGACTGCAAGAGACGGTCTTTAACAGGGAAAATGAGCTCATGCACCTCGCACCCAAGAACATCAGCAATGGTAGAGAAGCTGCGTCGGGAAGCATCACGAACGTGTCTGTTCATGTGTGATAACTCATAGACGAAGAAACCGCAAAGGGAGAACAGCCGGCTCTTCTCGTTCTTCAGGTCATCCTTGGACACCTGCTTGATGCACCTTCGCAGAATTACATCAAGAGTATCTCGTGCTCGTAAACGCGTATTGGCAGGAAGGTCCGACGGTGTATCCTTAATAACGTACATCAACGCGCGAACGAATTCAGCTTGCTTATCGAACAACCATGAGTCTCCCAAGTCCAGCTTGGTCGCAAACAAATGAATACCGAGACTACCTCCGGCCTTCGTGAACCACTCCTCACTGTGACAGCTATGGCAGAAAACCCGACCAAGATGCTGGAAGAAAGGCAGCTTAGAAGCTTTTTCAGGTGCCCCAAAGATCACAGTAGCCCCCTCCTTCATTACGTTCAATACAGTATGAGCTCCGTCCTGGACGCTAGCATCATCAGATGAGAGACTCTCGACCACAGCTTCTGCAAGAACTCTCGAGTCGAGATAGATAGGACCTTCTCCACTGGCGACATCGAACGGCTTGCGGTTATGCCTGGCCTGGGCAAGGGCTCGTCCCACCTCAACTACGGCAAAATGCTTGCAGACGTCGGTCACAAACGCTGTCGCGGACTGCTCAAGCTCGGGGACAGTTGTAGCGAAAATCGCCGCTTTGAGTAGTTTCTTCAAGAGCCCCTCCTGTTTCAATTTCTTCTGAATCGAACTAGATCGTTCAGATTTTTCCAGGATGTCAGCCACGGCTGTCGTCTTTCCCTCGACGAGGTCGTTGGCATGGAGACGAAGAATTGACGCGAAATCGTCCGGTAGGCTTTCGTAGCCAATGTAGAGCTTTAACTGAGACGTGATCATGCGGTAAGCTTGCTGTTTGTAGTACACACCGGAGTCCTTCGAAGCAGCAATCTTCGGTGCCTCCATGAGCTTCCCGATAGCCAAGTCGATACCGGTCTCAATAGGGAAAGGCCGCCTCTCATTCGGGCCAATAAGCTTAACATCGAAGCTCGGAGCATCATCAGCAAAATGCTCAAACGAGAGCTCAGGTGGGTGGTTAAGAAACTTCCTGTTCCGACCACCGAGCTTGCCAAGAATCCTCATGGTCGTATGGGCGTGAAAATGGTTGTAAGGATGAGGTCGCAGATGATCCCAGAGAGCTGTCATTAACTCGTCCATGATGGGTGACATAATCGGATCAAGATAGTCAGCAGTGAGGTTGTCGACACAAAGCTCAAGAGTTCTGAGACCTTGCCCAACAAGCTCCGAATCCGCACGCAGAGCAACCACAATGGGACGCATGAGGTAACTGAGGTGAGGCAAGAGATGGCTCAAACGAGCAGGAACGGTAAGGGTAAGTTCGACATAGAGATCACGTTCTTGCGGTTTGCGCGCTGCGATTAACAGGTTGTTGAACGTCTCCAGAAGCATCTCTAACAACGGAAGGATTTCCTTGTACAGAAGCTCGAACCGGCCACCACCAATGCTGCGGAAAAGGGAACGCAAAAGAAGAAAGTAGTTCATGGGTTGCTCAGCAGTAACCGAAAGCTCAATGCACTTGGTGACGATTTTGGTGACATGAGGATGCAACACCTGCTCGTTCTGAAGGGAGAAGAGCGTCACAGCCATGAATGAGAGCTTAAACATCCGAAGCAGAATCTTCGCCTTGGTCATGTCAGATGTCCCAACCTCGTGAATCCGCTCCATAAGATACTGAAGCACCATTCCAGAGAAGGCAGGTGATGTGGCCTCACTTGCCAAGAAGAACTGCGGCAAATGAAGCAATGCACCATGCTCGAACATGAGGTCATGCAGGTATGGAATTTCTGAATGGAAAACTTCGTGGAACGTGGCCGTGTCGATACAGTGGAATACAGTACCGAAACTCTCCAGGAGCTCCTTCTCCTCCCGCGACATAGGCGCTGTATACTGACTTGCAAGGAAGTCAAATGGCGAGGAGTAATTTACTTCCGGTGGGGTTTGATCAACACCATAATACTTGAAGACACGGGCACCCTCGTGGAACAGCTTCTTGATTACCCGTACTTCCTCAGCATTGTAGCCGTAAGAGACTTCAGACCAGTTAATGGGAAGACTATTAGGGTCGATCTGGACGTTGTCAGGGTTGCAATTCTTCAACTGGTGGAAAATATTCTTCAGCCCATTAATCAAATTCTTGAAAAGGAAGATGTTGTCCGCCACGGGGTCACCAGTTCGATCACGAGGATTCGAAGTCTTGATGGGGTGTGCGGAAAAGATGTCGATTTCATCCCATTCTGGTGGCTGTTCCTTCTCAGCGAGGTATGTTTCCGAAGTAGGGTCTGCCTCTTCCGCAGCCCTCTCCTTGGATGCAGTGGAAACTTTAACGGCGTTGTCGAATTGGTGGTTCATTGTCGCAAACTTGTTACCAATCGCATCCAGGATCATGATCAAGAAGTAGCGAGCCTCCCCCTTGTCCTCAAGTTTGGATATCCGCTCTGCCATGTTCAGAAGCAATTTCGCGCTCATCGTCTGAAAGCTTGTGCCAGGGTAGTCGTCGTGTAGGTTCTTCGTGTATACCTCGACAGTCCGCCGAATCTGGTCTCGTGTAAGGTGATCTCGTACATGGTGAATTAGGTCGGCGAGCATGCTGTATGCAAGCGGTCTCATTGTTTCGTACACGGTAAGGCCATCGCCAATTAGCGTCCGCTCGTCAAGGAGTTCGTCAATCTTCTCCAGGAAGATCTTCCGATAGTTGAAATTGATTATGTGACGAATGGCAACCAGAAGCTCCTTCCTGGCACTGGACTTCTCTCTCGGGCAATCTTGCAGAAGACGGACAACCACAGTCGGGAGAGTAGGAAGGAAGTCCTGGAGTTGATGCGCGTACATCCGGAGCAGATATGCCAAAAAGCTCATTGTCTTGACCTGCGCCGTGATAAACTCACCAAATGCAGGCCGGTTTCTGATTTCCTTGCACACCCCCGTGAAAATCTCCCCTTGCTGTGCGGCCTCCGTATGAGCTTTCTCCTGCGGCTTTGCTTGTAGAAGAAGGATACTCTTGATGAGCGGCACGAATAGCTTGACATTGGCGGAGACAGAAGCGCGATGCGACTGGAAAATCGAGACAACAATAATCGGGCATTCGGCCAAGACCTTGAACGACTGCATTCCCTTCAACAAAACATTGCCTGGTTGTTGATCCGGTGCAAGATCGGCGACGGATGTAGCTGGTGAGCTTGGACGGGGAGACTGGAAGACCTGCGCAGTGGCACCGGGTGTCGAGGGCATCCCGGACGGTATGTTCTGGCTGGGTGTGTCGAAGGTGTCGCGGACCACTTGCTCCATGGTCTGGAACATTTCCTGGATGAGCTCGAGGAACGGCTGCACTCGACCGGCGGTGGCCTTTGGCTGGTTGCGCTCGAGGTCCATAATCGTCTTCATACACAGTACCGCATTCTCTTCATTTTCGACGCGCACGAGGTCCATCAGCAGATCGACCATATCCTCCGCATAGGGTTCGACGTCGAGGGAAGCGGTTGGCAGCCGGTGAAGGGTTTCGAGAACACAATTACGCAGTTTCTAGATTCATTCGAGACGTATTAATCCTATGCTCCCAACATTCCAAGCGCACTTCCGACGAGTATACGCACCTGGTCAAAAGACAAGTTCGTGAACACCGGATCCCCCTTCAAGATCGTCTTGAAAACCGGCCACAGCTTCGCGAGGAAAAGTGGGTAGCTTGCTCCAGAGCATAGCGGCTCGATATTATCTCGTAATTCGACTGCGACATTGGCTCTGACCTTGATGTCTAACAGACGAAAAAGCACCATTAGCAATCTCCAACCCTAACCACATTTCCATCCAATATCCAAGGCCCGGTATCGCAAGCAAGGAAGACAAACCAATCTTCTCATCCCCCAGCTTGCTGGCGTAAATGTCGATATTGCGCTCCATGGCTGCGACTGAGCTTGGCGCCCCCGATTCGGTTCAGAGGTCTTAGAACAACGTCAAAACGGGAATTCGAATCACTGCCAGGCACGAGGCCGGCTGAAGGTCGAGTGGAAAGGAAGCCAGCACTGTCGGGGAGGTGGGTGGTAAGTGTGTTCTCTCAAGAACATTCGCAAGGGCTATCTTCTATTCGCCCGGGATTGCAAAAAGCCTAAGCAAAAGAAACGGGGTCATCAAGTCATCAATCGCTCCCTTTCGCTAATTTGGAAATGCATAAAAATACAATAATAAAATAAAATTAAAACGGCGAATTAGAAAAATGGCGGATATTATGAAGGAAAAGGGAGGGTAGGAAGGTGGAAGGAGCGAAAGACTTCGATATAGAGAGGGAGCTTCGCGCGGACACACGCCTGGAAAACCGACAGAACAGAAAGCAGCGAGAGAACGCGGGCATCGCAGAGACCCCGAGCGGATACGCTAGGCCTAGTTTGGAAATTGCGGAAGTTCGTTTCTCCAGCCGGTTATACGCGCGCTTGTGCTATAACAGCCAATGATGAGCTGCTGTTAGCAAAGAGCAACGCGACTTTCGCTTACGGCACGTGGGCTAGCGCGGTGGCTGGTACTGTCAAGCCCTAGCTGCCTCAGGAATTACTACAAGGGATCTACTGGGGAATAACGGAGGGAAGCGCGTAGGGAGTTAGCAGCAAACGGAGGTTGCTGTTGCCAAAAATACTTATTTCGTTATAACTGGTCGATCAAGGGAAACGCCATTTGCACCCATTTTCCATATCCGAAACGCAGTTCTAAAATAGCCCAAGTCAAAAATGAAAAAGTGTCCACTCCGAGTTCACGGGCCTGGGCAGGCCACTCCACGGAGAAAGAGAAGAATATTGAATGCCATGTACACAAAAAAGGGTCGGGGGAAATAGTATGAAAAAGAAAAGATGAAGAAATGAGAGCACAAAAGGGGCTTTGACGAGGCAGAAGAGTATAAAAAAAAAGGAAGAAAAAGAAGAATCAAATCGAAGGAAGAGGAATACACATCATCGCAGCTCGTAGTCGCTATGCCATCATTGCAGGGAATCAATGGATGGGAGGGAGGAATAAGCCATCATTACCCCACACCTTAACTCTTGGTAGAATTGCTTCGCGTCAGAAACTGTACGGCGATACCGGAGCCAGTCGACCGTCGTCGATCAAAGATGCGTGGTCGAATCTCACTGCCGCTACCACTTCGCCGCCTCCGAGAAGAACCATCGAGGGAGCCGCGGCGACGTCTCTGGAGCAAAACGGACGTTTTCACGTTAGAATCACGCTGGCTGTACACGGCAGATCGGCTAATCTTAGCAAACGACAAACACAGAGAAGAAAGGATAAGGAAAATGAAGTCGCCTGCTGGAACACAAAGATATATGCCGCCGTGTTTACGAGTGTGTGGGACTAACCGAGGTTGGCTTGCGCTCTGGAGTCGAGCCCGACTCATCCTGCAATTTGAGGCGGTTCTGAGTATCTTGAGCGATCACGTCGACCTCATCAATTTGGAGTGGGATTTCTCCAGTGTTGGACGGTGGTGGGGCGACGCCATTCTTCCGATCTTTGGCCTGCTCAGCAAGTTTTGCCCAACGGTCCTGTCGAGCCTGCTCCCGCTGTTCAGCGGTATTCATCCGCTCATTATACTCATGGGAACATTCATCAAAAAGTTGTGGGTTAATTTCCATGAACATCTTCATGGCGTTGTACACCATACTGTGGATCGTCCTGGAAAAATATCAGCAACGGTACGTAGACAATAAAACGAAGCAAACTTACCTGTTCCAGTGACCCTTGGAGTTTTCGTATAATGGCGCGAACATGATAGGCAAGATGACTTCAACATTGTCACTGACCAAGTTACAGAAATACTCGTTGTTCCAGAAGTAAAGAGCACGTTCTGCGACTTGGAAGTGGGGACTAGCAACCGATTTGGCCAATTGTTGGAACAGGGGTTCCTGGACCTTGACGAACTCTGCTGGGTCCATCACCTCGAAGATGTCTTCCACTTCGTTCAGGAACATGACTTCCTTGGTGCTGTTGACCTTGGGCCAGTAGCGCAGCAAACCGCAGACGACCTTCATTTGTCAGTTCCCTCCCAGGCGACAGGGGAATGGATTCTCATGGCTTACCTCATCTGTCAATGACGAGTCCTTTTCAAGGAACTGCACGATACAGTATGCCAACTGCGGATGATACATGCTGAGACTCTTGACCTTGTGGAGAGGAATCAAAACTCTTGTCAAGAAGAGTTTGTGCTCTTCCTTAAGAGGCAAGGCGAAACCGTTGATGATGGATCCCAAGATTTCCAGCAACTCTGCGATACCATTGAACCGCTCGGTTTCATAGGTGAATTGGAAGAAGACGTTGTTGATCGACCGTCGGATGTATGATCGCAAGTTCAAGAATTTACCGTAGATCCGATGCAAGGTGGTCTTGAGGAAATCGCGTTCACGGGGGTCTTCCGAGTCGAATAGTTCAAGCAACTAAGGCATGTCAGTATACGCATGGCCTGAATATATGGATACAAGAAACATACCTGAAGCACAAAATGGTGGTCGATGTACGCCTTGGCAACATTGGTGTTGAAATCTTGACTCTCGATGAACCGCAAAAAAAACTCATAGACAACTTGGATATGGGGCCATGCGACTTCCAACACTGGCTCGTCCTCCTCGGGATCAAAAGCCTCCCCTTGAGGCGTCAAGGGCGGTGGAATAGGACGGAAAAGATTCTTGGCGAACATTTCCACAACCCGGGGATACATTGGTTCCGTAATCACCGAACGGTTGTTGGCGACGTAGTCTAAGAGCTCGTGGAGCGCCAGTCTCTTGATTTCCTTGGATTTCATATCGGCGGTCGGGTCATTGAAGTCGAAAATGATATTGCATTGATCAATCTTCTGCATAAAGAGATCCTGGCGACGATTGGGAGGCACTTCATGGAATCCCGGCAGCTTCTCTAATTCCCTCTGGCGCTGGTCGGAGATGTCGAATCGCGACGAGTGCTGGCGCTTGGGAGTCCGGATCCCTTCCGACATATCCTTGGGCGTTGTCTGGAGGCGATCAAAGACATTTGATTTCCGGGGGGGTGCCAGATCTCCCGGCATGGTCTCGGCCGCACCTGGTGGAGGTGCGTGCTGTAATCATTCATTCACGATCAGTAAACCGTAGGAAAGCATAGAAACGAGGGGGGTTAGTAAAGATGCGCTTACCGGTGCACTGGGGCTGATGACCACACTAGGAGCACCACCCTGTTTGGTTGGGGTTGCGGGGCCATTATTCCCCGGCTGACCTCCCTGGGGAAGGTAATGCGACCCAGGAGCTCCCGGTGGGTATAGTCCCTGCGCAGCATTATCTGGCGATCTTCCCTTTGTATCATTCACCGAAGTCGTTGACGATGTTGGAGTGCCATGGTTTGGAGATGCAGATTGGGAGATTCCGAGCGCGGCTTGGTCTCGAGACTGGTTGGAATCCTTCTTCTTCGACGATTTGTTGTCTTTCGCTCTCGACAACTGCTCATGCTGGGAGATGTTAACTCAGAATTCGGGACTTCGATACAATTCCTCTACCGCTCGTCGCCTTGGGTCACCGTTCCCACTGTAAACAAAAAAAAGGGGGGGGGAGGGGAACGCGGATTTTCGCGTAGCAGGGCGATCAGAAGACAAAGCCAGACGGAGAGGGGAGCAAAGAAAAAACCCAGAACTTACCACTCTCTGTCTGAAGCCCTTCATTATGCCGGGTATATAAACAACCACATGTACTCGGCCGGTATTCTCGATGCCAGTGCAGCCGGACGCCGCACACTAGCAGGAGCGAATGTAGAGGTGAGCGACGGGAAAGGCGATTCAAGAAATGGTCACGACGGAGGAAAAGAGAAATGTGTTTATAAGGACCTGAAACAATAAGACCACATGAGCGACTTGCCGACCAACACCGGATAAACACGACAGCGGGACCGTTAATCGAAGCCAGCTCCGTTTGAACACAGAGAACTGGCGGGGATTGACTGGCTCGGCTATTTCTGATCGACGAAACGTGAGGCAATGGGAGATTGAACGAAGTAGAGGAGGGAATAAAAGGGGACCGGGGGGGGGGGGGGGGTGTTAGAGGAAGAGGTGGTTGGAATGAGAGGCAGAGGAGCGAGATCTCAGGGAGAAAGCGACCGGCAGGCTGGCTCCCCAGGAATGATGTCGGGGAGTGAGAGGCTTACCTCGGGGAACAATTGAAGAGGAAAGAAAGACGCGGAATGGCGATAATGATTATAACGATGCTATACCAATGCAAATGGCTGTCGGTGTGGGTTGTTAGTCGTTGTCGTAGTTGTCGTCGAAGTAAAGTGATGGTGGTGGTCCTGGCTCTGCTGCTTGGGCGATCGACTCCGTGTCGCTTAGCGGCTGGCGGAAGGGAGCTGGCGGGGAGAAAGCAGTAATATGAGCAGCGACTAAGAAAAAAAAGAATGCACGAATCAGATTAACTAACTATACAGTTCAAAAGATGCTTAATTTCAGGCAAATCTGGTATCTTGTTTAATTCGAAGGGAGGTGAGGCGACCGAGGTGGCCGATTCTGGTGCGCATGTACATACTGACCAAGGAGTACAGATTACAGTTCTACTCCATTACACAGAAGGATTATTATTCGTGTTGGTACTTATTTTCTTACTGCTTGTAGAGACAAAGCTCTTGTGCTGTTTTCTAATTTTGTGTTATTCAAGGTGTGTGCAGTACGTGATCGCAAGTATACCCCTGGTAAAGTCGCGGTGGTTTTACTCAAGATACCTCGAAATATAATGATGATATTCGAAAGTAAAGATGGAAGTAAGTAAAAATAAATTGACTATTATAACAACTTGGCACTGAGAAAAAAAAAAAAAAAAGAATAAGACGCAAAGGAAAAAAAAGAAATAGGAGAGAAGATAATACTGTAAAACCCCGTTATAAGCAACTCCGATATAAGCAATACTCCATTATAAGCAACTTGCCACGCTGTCCAAATT
>JAMAHJ010000072.1:0-70733 GCA_023627475.1 Aspergillus sp. S3505 | reverse complement strand
ATCACTCGTTATCCAATAATTCTGCCTTGACTCCCCGCATCATCACGTGAGAATGGTGCGTTGGGATCTGTAACAGGGCTTTCCCAAGTAGGTTTATCTGTGATCCTGTAGCATCATTCACCCGTTTATGGAGGTCCTCTGGTGATACCTTGCGGAGGACGGCTGCCGCGCTTGCATTGAGTTTCACTACTGTTTCCCTCTCCTTGATACTTGCGGTTGTGGAGGCTCTGCTGCTCAGGGTAGATGGGTACGAGGGTGTGCCTGAGCGGACTACATCTGCCCAGGAGGCAATTTGGGAGGCTGCATTTGGTGCAATGGGGGATGGCACTGCCAGTGCGTTGTTGACTGCATTCTTGATGAGGGTGATGTCCTCTTTCATCGGCTGCAAGCTGTTGAGTTTTCTGAGAATCTCCTGCGCCAATGGTTGCTCTCAGGTCTTCTTAGCCAGAGTGATCACGCTGTTGAGGAAGGTTTCCAAAGATTGGGATGGTACTTTGGCGCGTTTGGTGCTGTCGAGTTCCAACAGTGCTGTGGCCTCGGCTATGATTTGGGTGGCATGCTCAAGGTGGTTGAGGGGCTGGATCCCCAACACTGGCCAGGCAGCTCCACTAACCATGACTTCTGGGTACTGGGCGATAGCCAGAGGCCTGGTTAATAGGTTGGTCCAGGTTTTAGGTCAATTAAGCTTCTGTTTAGCGAGAAATTTCAAAAATTCGCTCTGCGCTGAGTGTGGTTGTTTTTGTTCAGTCCCAGGACAGGGATTCCCGGAAACAATTTATTCCCGGGGGTTATTTAATTCTAGGACGAGAGTTCTCGGGAATTATTCCGTCCTAGGACAAAGGCTGAGAGCCGCTAAGCTATATGGGGTTTCACTGGTCTATAATCGATCATTTGGGGAAGTAAAACATTGCTGCTGTTTTATCTGTAACTTGACACCGTGGTGCAAGAGAATTATTCGGGGTGATTTATGGCGTCTCCGTCTTGGGCATGGGGACCCTTGGCCTGGATAGCCGCTTGTCCATAGTTGACACTTGTCGGTAGATGTAAGGCTATTGTTGATTGAAATTTACAAACCTTTATCAAGGTGGGGTTTAAGTCAATCGTTGTAGGTCGATGGCTGTAAAGCTGTAGTGGCAAGGCGGTTGTTTTCAGGACAAAGACCTAAAGCTTTATTGATAGGGCAGTGGTTTGGTGGACAAAGACCTAAAGCGGGCGATTTAGGGCCCAGTACATATGGCTGTGGACGTACGTCCAATCCAGATTTACGTCCACAGGTCTAGGTCTTGCTAGGCTTACAAACCGTCAACTGTTGTCTGAGATGGCTGGCCAGCCCCAGCGGCCTCCAATACGTCGACTACGATCTCTAGGGGGCTTGAATCTATTGAACGAAGTCTCCAATACAATCTAATTGCTAAAACTATACCCGGCGTTTCGCTGGCTGATTATCCGCGTGACTGATTCTATGGTCTCTTCATCAACAGCCTGCTCGTTGCCGAATGTCACAAATATAGTTTTTGTGCCGTCCTCGATTGCCGCATCAAAGCACTGCGTAGGGGCAAGAGCGCGAAGGTTTCGGTCGTAAAAAGTTGCATGACGTTCACGAGCATTCTTCTTCGCCATTCGCTCCACAGGGGATGGATCAGATGGATCGACAACCATTTGGTGGACCACGCGATTCCATTCGCTGTTCTCACTACGTGCGCGGAATATGATCGTAACGTCCGTGAGTTCGGTGGCAGCGCTTGGTTCGACCCTTTCACCTCGGCGCTGTCAGGGGTTCCCTGGCTCGTCTGGTTCCCCTGACAGCTGTCCTGCTCTAGCTGCTTCCTCTCGCGTGTGCGCGTCGGCTTATGAGATGGAAGCATCATTCATGATACCAGCTTGCGACGACAAGAAATGCTTGCTTTGGGTTACAGTTTCATGTTGTGAGGTGGCTGTCGTGGAGCTAATTTGAGACGAAATATGCTCCGGCGCCGGCTCTGGATTTTGTCCTCGCAATTTCGGCCGAGAGATAATCAGTCCATGGCGCCTGGTTTGCTGATCGGTTGGATGAGGGATCTCTACGTCAGATTCGATCTCTGCTACCGAGGAGCCCAACGCTTCAGCCGGAACACCCGATGGGTGATCTTGGTGGCCTGGTGTCTGCCCATCTTGGCCGACTAGGACTGCCAGGTTGGGCGTTGCTGCTGCCTCTCCAGCTGGCGTCTCCATTGCTCCTGAGCCATCCAAGCCCTGGATCTGACTTGAATGGACAGCACTCGCAGAAGTCGAAGGATCCATATTCGGAAGCATTTGGCGACTAGCAACGCCATTTCTCTCTTCCTTCTCTGGCAATGGATTCTGCCCTTCGTTCGTTTCAGACTGCGGGTGAAGCTGTACTGCACGAAAGTCAATTTGTGTGATTGACCTTTTTGACTGTTCCTGGATGGCTGCTTGTCTTGGCTCTAAGAGTGTGTTTATTTGCTGTTCCAAAGCCTCCTGTGGCAGTGGTTCTGATAGCTTGGGGCTTTGTTGGCGCCGCCGCTGTGTCCGCTTAAATGGTTTCCACTTGGCCTCCTCTCTCAGTAACGCACTTTTTCTGCTCCCAATCCTAGCAGGCCCCTGCACTTCTGCCGGTATACCTGCCCCACGTCCTTCCAGGATTTCTAGTGTATTTTCATCTTCGCCCACTGGAGAAAGTTGCTCTGCACTCTCTGCCACTCTATGTTCCCTCATATTGATATCTTCTGGGGACTCTCTTCCAATTACACGCTCTCCAATCACCTGCAGCTGCACCGGCTCTAATTCCGATTCAAGGTTGCCAATTTCTGAACCTTCCTGCTCGCTGACGATATGTTCTTCTGCAATAGGTGGCTCCCGCTCGAATTTGTCGGCCAGCGCCAGTTCCGCATCACGAGGAACCAGCTCCCAGCTTATTCTACTGCTGCTTCCCGAATTCGACCCAGCGTAGGACCTGATCCTCGACACCAATTCCTCCGGTCCTCTGCTTTCCATTGAATTAACGCGGGTAATTGCCATGTCAGATGCAGAAGTTCGGTTTGACATGTTCCCGGAACATGTTGAGTGACGTTCAGCGCGTGCTGGTTGGCGCTTCCGTTGCTGTTTTTGTTGTCGCCTCCACGCCTTCTCTTTTCGTTTCTGCTGACGTCGCTTTCGGCGTACTTCCTTCAGACGCTGCTGTTCCGCACTGCCGTCCACTTGTCTTCTTCCTTCGACACCCTCTCCGTCCCCTCGTTCATCTTGGTGTGAAAGCTCGCTGGGAACAAAAAGCGGAGACTTCGGAAAACCTTGGTTTGGAGGCTCTTCCGTAGTATTATTTGTTCCAGGTAGGGATAGCTTGCCGAAAAAGTTGAAGTAGACATTGCGTCTCACGAAAAAAGACGAAACCTTTTGTATGGCTGGGAAAGGGTCACCATGAATTTGGTCAATGAAAAGGAACCGACGGTCTTGCGATTGGGCCATAGCTTGCGGGTATCCGCACCGAGACTCTTTCTTGATTTCCCTTCCGCCAGCGCATTGTGCTGGAGGCTGATAGTCAAGAGGGATGGCCTTCAAGAAGCACTCGGTGAGTCGGTCGATAAGACACTCAAATTCTCCCTCATTGTACTGATAACAGTCTGGTCGACGGGCTCTCAAAAGTGCGTCTTGCGCGATTTGGCGATCTGGCGACTGTTCAATGAGCTGCTCAATCTGCGGGGATTTGAAGCCAAGTCTCCTTGCCAATACAGCCATGTCATACAGTATCGTCTGGTCCGCCACCTCACGATTCGGCTTTGCCGCAGGATCTTTTTTTTTTTTTTTTTGCGGTTTTTTTTTTTTTTTGGATAGGCTTGGATAATGACGCATGGCATAGAGCCAGAGTTGTCGATATCCAAGCTCTGCGGGATCTGCTTGGGAGTACGCGTAGCGCCGGAACCTGTTTCAAAGGTCTGTATCAAGAATTGCGCATTAGCGAGATCAAAAGGCAGAAGGGCAGCACGCATGGCGCTTTTGATCGTGGGAGAACATGTGGTAGGTATAATAAGCCGTTTTATGCAGTTCGCACAAGATTCCAGATACTAAAGGTCTTTGAAGAATGTATGAAGAGACGGAATAACGCTCTCCTTCTTTTTCATTTGCGAGCATATTGATGATCTTTCCGATGTAGTGAAGTTTGAAAAGACTACGGCTTGTCTGCTGCGGTTCGCGCGTGGGTTTCGACTCGATCCGGCCATTTTGATTGGTCGGATTTTGATTCGGGAACGGGATCGGAATCGGGATCGGGATCGGGATCGGAACCTTGGCTATACGGTGCCAAGGAACGAAATTGGAGATGTGACAGGACCGAGGCCAATCACAATGATGGTCTGTACGGGCGTGCTGTCAATGAAAAACGAGGATGGTACTTAGTATCATGTTACCTGCTAGGTCTTCAATGTAAAGAGCGCATTTCATTCAAGACACTAAGTACAAAGAGGGAAAAGAGAAGAAGAGATGACCCCTCGAAGCTAGATCCTTTGTGGGGTCCCCCATACATGCAAACCAATGCAAACACTCAACCAGTGTTTTTCGTCACCGCCTTCGGCAGAATTCTAGATCGTCACAATAATTGCTTTTGCAGGACAACTTCTGACTACAAATGACCGGCTAGCAGACTTGGGAGTGCAGCTGCTAAGATACGTCCATACGTTGGATTTCAAGTGAGATGCCCGCACCATGGATGGAGAAAATGCCTAAATGACAATCGGGCTGCGCAATTTGCCACTTGGACACTAGTTGCTCAGCGAAGCCAGAACCTTATCGATTCTCGACTCTGCAAGGATGGTGGCATGAGATCCGAAAATTTTATGAACCATTCGTTTGGCCTTCAGGTCCCAACAAAAGAATCGACCCGTTGAACGCATCTGCTGAAGGTCCACCACAATCAAAGACTCCACCGGCATCACAGTCTCGGACCAGAAGAGCATATACAAGTCTTCGCCGAGGTCTAACACTTTTGTCGGTTCAGTGTCCGCAAGGCCTTTTTCAGTCCCATCCACACAGTGCCAGGTGAAGGTGCCACGGTTCAGATAGATATGCTCGTACCAATCTCGCGGCGTATAGCGATACAGGATGTGTTTGCCGACCAATGCGTCTGTTGACGGGAATGGCTTTGCATGGCCATGGCTGTCAATGCGGGCGTTCAAGAAAGTAGTCTTCGTGCGGCGCTCGCCATCGCGATCGTAGAACCCTGAGATACCGCAGATCAATTGACCAGTGATGGTATTGAGAACCATACTGACATTCTCTTCGTATTCCTTCTTGTAAAAGTCGATAAAGAACACCTTAGGTCGTACTTCGAACGCCTTATATTCCTGGGTCCCGGACGAGCCAACAACCAGTCCAGACTGACCACTCTCCTCAATGTTCCATGTTAGGATCTTAGAGTCCTGAAAGTTGTGCATAATGCGCAACCCATTCTCAAAAATGAGCAAGAATTCCCGGTTTGCAAGTTCGCAGCTTTGGGGCATCAGGTACTCGTCGAAGCCAGCTGTCCAGGTTTCTGAATCGGGCCATTCCGAGACAGGCACGTAGTCGTTGCCTTTTGGATCTTTTGACATTCTTGAGAATAGAGGGACACGGGCGATTTGATAGACGTGGGCTGAAACACCGAGATCGTTCGTTGCTAACAGATTTAGCGACTGGGCTGTTCCAGTATTGCTTAAGAGTCGGTTCCTCGAGATAACTTGAGGGGAATTTGTCGTTATTTGAGTGTATGCGGTCTCCAATCAATTCACATTTGCTAGCTGGACTTCTACGGACCAATTCCGCTTTTGACATTGTACTTGGAACGGTAAGTGGAATTAGGAAAGGTTACATATATTACATATACTCCGATTGCCCACGCTAATAATCCTAGCACTTGACATTAATTACGTCAGTATCCTATCGACGCTGAGGTACGAGCGTAAAAGCCGGCGTGTGAGACTTGAAAAGGTAGGATTGTACTTGGGATTTGTCCACTACACTACTCTCCGAGCCCTTTCTGCTTTTCGGAGTTTCCCTTCCACTGAATGGCACGGAAATTTCCGTACTAGGTCTTTGGCTAGGATACTTTATCTAGCGAGTGTATATCTAGCATCTATAATTGATTGGGTGGGTGTTCTCTAGCCGAGGTAGTCGGCCTAAGAATTGATTACGTAACATCAGAAATTGTTGGAATCCAGTGCTCGGAGACGGAATATTTAGACTGCCGATTGTTTTGTATTAGTCAGCTTGCCCCCTCATAAAGTGCCAGATAGGAGCTATATAGCAATTCAGACCTCTTTTTGCGACTCTATTGGTTGAGCCATATATCCACTACACCCTGGGTTCCAACAGAAATGGGGCTCATGGGACCGCAAGAAAAGGAGACATGGAAACGGTGAACCACCCTCAGGAGATACCAATCCCAAAGACACTCCACTCGATCCCTGGAGTACATGCGGCTGCCTCTGGGAGTTAACTGTACTGCAGGTTCCAGGAGCAACAAAGCTCCTAGGGCCGACTCACACGTTCTTGGAGCCGATAGTTATGCACTTTGCTTATTAACCATGCCCGACCAGATTGTCAAAACCGGACGATTGTTGTTTTTAGTTAGAGAATTGTACCATTGTGAATTTTACCCGTACGTTCGCCATACACCTGATTTCTCTCACGAATTCCTGTGTCTTTGATCAATTTCTGTCTCGCATTAACTACGTATGTACCCATCCGTGAATTTATCCTGAGACATCGGAAACTCCAACCGTGGACGAAGTGCTAAAATGGGAGAGCGAGTATCGGTCTCACATCGAATAATTGGAAACGCGGATTATCAAACTGAAGATTGAAGACTCAAGGCGTCTTAGCTACCTTAGCAATCTCCAAGTTCTAGGACACTTGAAAGCGTTAGAGCCCTCGTGGAATGTTACTCCGATAGACTATAGGGCTTTCTACTTGGTAATGGCGGTGTAGATTGACAAAGATAATCTTGTCCAGTTGGATGGCACAGCCGAATAAACCGTATTTGTGACCTCTCATGTAACCGACCATATCTTCTGGACAATGCTCAGACAAAACTAAGTTGGGTCGTCCACTCTAAGGCACGGAAAGGCTTGAATAAAATCAAGTTACATGAGGCCGTTAGAGAATGGTACGGTGAATACTGGGAAGCATAGATTGGTCAAGGACCATGAGGTTGCTTAAGTCCGATCTTGCTCGTTTAATGAGAGAGGTGTTTTAAGAAAAGGGTTCTCCTAAAATGACCCTAGGATAGGACTGATTAATGCTCATAAAATGGGCACTTTGGTAGGCTGAACGCTGACCTGACGATTGAAGGATCGGGCATATTCCTCTTGGAGTGCCGTAATTCCAACAGAGTAATCAACCTTGGGAGTTATTCATGGCATAGGTCTTTGATTTGCCCGTAGATTACCCTCCCTCGGGTAAGCCGAAGGGGAAGCCCAACCCAAACCCGCGCTTGGCAAGGTCTAGCCGGAATTATTTCCGCTGGCAATGAGTCTGATCCCGCCCATTCTCATCGCTTAGCAGCCTGGATGCCACGACCCTTGTTCAGTTATGAAGAAACACCTGCTTGGTTGATCCGCCCACAGGCCCACTCCGGCAATACTGTGCGGGGTATATCGAACGTTGAGGCAGATTCGTGAACCGAACTGTGTGTTAAAAGCAGTCCCCGTCGTACATTGGTTCTGGCTATGTTGTCTTCCCTTGTATCGATATGCATTCTTCTACAAGTCCGCATAACTCGGTAGCCTATTACAATGGCCAGGTCTATACAGTCAACGCCGCCCAGCCATGGGCCCAAGCCTTTATTGTGTCGGCGACTGGATTCATCGAAGCAATAGGCACCGAAGAGGAAATCCTCGAAATTGCTAGCTCGCGTAACCTCATCCGTTACAATCTTGGTCAACGTTTTGTCATGCCAGGGATCCACGATGCCCACACCCATCTGCTGCTGGCCAGCATGCAAGCTATGAATGAGTCATCCATTGGCATCGATTCAGGCGCGAGCGATATCGGTCAACGATTACAGGACGGTGTATGTGCTTGCTCATACCACAATGTTGCAGGAGACTGGGTGATTGGGAACTTCTATCAAGCTAGTTTCTTCCCAGATGGTATTCCGGATCGTAAATATCTGGATTCCACATATCCGACTACGCCCGTACTTGTGCGAGAAGTTTCTTGCCATCGACTCCTTCTGAATACTGCCGGATTGGAAAGAGCAGGAATCGACCCTACCAATGCAGTTGATCCTCCAGGTGGCTTTTACGTTCGCCGTTACGACGGAAGTCTCACTGGAGAAGTGGCTGAGGGCGCCATGAGCCAGGTCTTTTCAAAGCTCCCCATTACGCCTTTGTCTCACGCGAAGCGTGCCTTGGAATTTGGAGTACGCATGTGTCTCAAATATGGGATCACATCCTGTCAAGAGGCCTCCGCCAACTCATTGTACCTCCATGCCATCCGAGAGCTGGAGCTGGAAAACCGGCTCGATTTAGATGTATACACGCATATTGTCTGTGCACCGGAGACATTCGCTATGGAGCCTCGCGACAGTCTAGCAGCCTTGCTAGATGTGGCAAATGGCTTCCATAGCAGACATGTGCACACAAATTTCGTCAAGTTATGGCTAGACGGCGCTCCATTACCGCCACAATTTACCCAGTGCAATCTTGACGCACAGGGGCGCCCGGAGCAGAAACACATGGTAATTGGTTGGGAATTTTTAGAGGAGGCAGTGACCAAATATGATGCGCGAGGTATGACCTGTAAGCTTCACGTTGCAGGAGAAGGATCTGCTCGCGGCGCGCTGGACGTCTTGGAAAGAGTTCGAAAGAGAAACCCCGGTGGCCCGCGGCATGAGCTGGCACATTGTAGTGCAATACATGAGGGTAAGTCTACCAGCTATCATGACCGAGAACCGCTTGGCTGACTGATATTCTTGTTTCATTAGATGATATTCCTCGCTTCGTGAAAAGCCGCATCACCGCCGAGATGTCCCCTGCCATATTTCACGAACCAATTGTCAATGAGATACCACATCTTTTCAAATGGCCTTTCAATCAGGTCCTAGAAACAGGTGCCCACATGACGATCGGCTCGGATTGGCTTTTGCCGGACACTCCAAGCCTTTTCGATGCGCTGGCTGCTATTGTCGAGAAGGTGAAGATCTGGCCAGGTGGCCGCAGAAGCTCCGCTTTGGAACTTGGTAAATCTGAAAAGGATCGAGGAGGTGAGATTTTGTGCCGAGTCATTACACTTAGTGGCGCGGAAGCGGTTGGAGCGCAAGGCCGGACTGGCAGCCTAGAAGTGGGGAAGAAAGCAAATTTCATCGCCGTAGACCGCGATTTAAGCAAGGGAAATTTTTCCGGGGCAACTGTGTTGAAAACATGGTTCGAAGGGCGGTTGGTCTATGACTGCACGGGTTTTGAGGCTGGTGCGGTTCTCTCGGCCACAAATAGCAGGCTGTGAAATGATTTCGAAGACTCTCCTGTGATACAAGGCGTTTGAACCAACTGTTGACCCGTCTTTTATGGATAAATGATGGCATGTGAACCTTTACTGTCTGCGCAGCACGACTTGCAGTTGAAAGATACTATTGCAGCTAGGGATCCGAAAGGAATATGATTGTTCATGAATATTCATGAATACTTGCAAATATGAATAAGTCCTTTATATTCATATATATTAGTATAATAAGATATCATACATTACCGTTCGTTTCATTACATATGAATACATCAAGCATGCTCAGATTCTTTGTTCCATAGCGAATTATGTGCCTGTCTCTAAGTTCGAAGCACTGAAAATTGCATGCATGCACCACTGGAAATTTATGTCTGAGACTTTCCACTCAATGGCATCAGCCATCACATAGTCTCCGCGTTTAGACGGTGCCTTCGGAGGCCCAAGACATCTCGAGCATTGCTGAACTCACATCCAATCCCGACCTCTGCCGATGGGATGGGTAGATGTTATGAAATGACCAATGATACCCATTATCGCAATCTGATTTTCCGATGTCCAAACGTCAAGAGGCAAAGGGAGCGTGCAGCTGCTCCTAGCAAGCTCCTCTTTCAAGTAAGCCCTACTTGAATGGGATTCCTCTTTGATTTGGTTGAAAGAGTATCCGCAGTCTTGATGGGCAAAGAAGCCCCCGTTGCTTCAATGAGTGCCCTGAAAGCCGGATGCTCCACCACTGTGAAAGGCTGTCTTGTTTGAATGACCCATCGGTCTAGCATTTCTTCAGCGCCAGCCTTCTTTCTCGGCGACTCCAAGAACCGGTCGAGGCTTCCTTCGACCACGGGTAAGAAGATGGGGTCAGCCCCAGACTTGATACAATGCTTGGTCTGGAGATGCACCAACAAATTCGAAGTGGAACCATAGCGCGCCGAATCTCTGGAGGACCAACTGCAATGTTTGCAAATCAGCAGTCGGTCTTCTTTCAGTGGGCCATTTTGCCGACACCAAATGCTATCCAGATCCGTGGTCCAAAAGTGCTCAATGGTCCAACTAGTATACGACTTGGTTTTTCGTCTTTTTTACGGGTGCGAACTACTCGTATTGCTCCTGCTTTCCGAAAACGCAGGATCAAGCGGGGAGGGCGAAGATCCAGGCAAAGAATAAGACAGCTTCGGCTGAGGCGTGCCTTCGGTGTTCTTAGATGGGAGGGCTCAGGAGAGTAAGGGCGTCCTGTTTCACAGGTAGATTACTCAGACTCTCCGAAGGTGACAAAACCGGGACATTGTGCAGAGCATTATAGTCTCGACGCGGAAGACCACGCGCCCTGCACATGCACGGATTAGGTGTACATGCCATGCTACTGTTTCCTGGTATCAGTATATCAAAAGGGTATCGACGGTGATGCATAACATACCTTGAGCTACCTAGGCTGGGGTTAGAAACTGATAGGGGACTTGAGGATAGGATGATCGTTGACAGGCCCAGTCATGTTCGCGCTTTATATGGTCTTCTTGACATGAAAAGTTGATAGATCTCTTTTCTGCTTCTGCAACGCGATATTGACGATTTAGGACGTAAACAAATGCAGCCAAGGTCATTGGAGGCTCTGGGTCGTGAGCCAAAGGCTTTTTTACGTGCCATTTCTCAGGACTACTTTGTGCGCCAAGTCTTGAATGGATTAGAATGAAATCAGGGAACTGATAAGATCTATTCAATCAATTGCCAAAGATGATTCGCAATTGGGTTGACAGACATATATAATCTTCACGGATCTTCGTGGCCGGTGTCAAGATTCTATGAACAGACCCATGTGATTGAGCACAGTATCAGGACTAACTCCTACTAATAGGAAGGTTTTCCGCGCCTCACTATCCTCTCCCTGACCGTGATTCTGATTTCTGATGGCAACATGGGAGGCGCTCTCGAGGTTGGTGCGTATCCTTCTTCGACGAAACGGCACCCACTGACAGTTTGGAAGCACAATGGTTTCAGGCCTTGTTAGTGGAGGCCCAGTCTCGCTGGTTTACGGTTTTTTATGTTGATTGAATCCTTCCCATTGACTTCAGGGCGATCGATTGATTGAACCGCAGTGGCGACAACTGGAGCACTGGCAACTGCAGCATCTTTGGGTGAGCTCGCATCCATGTACGCGACTCAGCTATCCGCATAATCATAGTTTGCTAACCAGACCAGGTACCCAACCGCTGGTGGCCAATATCACTTCACAGCGAAACTTGCCCCAGAACACCTTAAGAACGTCCTTAGCTGGGCCCTCGGATGGATAGGTCAGTAGACACTGCCCAGGGTAGTAAAATTATAACTAACATGGCGTTAGTTTGAGATACATTTGGATGAATTGCATTCGCAGCGAGCGCGCCTTTCCTATCAGCGACGATGATCCAGGGCGTCGTTGCTTTGCACCACAAATCGTACGGGATTAAACGATGGCAAGGAACAATCCTTTATTGGGCACTTATTGGCATGGCAACCGCCATCAATATATGGAGGAGCCGTCTCCTATCGATTGTGGAGACTATTTCCCTGGTTGTTCATATTTGTGCCTTCATCGCCATATTTGCTGTCATGTGGGCTTGCACTCCTGCTAAGCACTCGGCCGACTTTGTCTTTGCGAATTTTCTCAACAGCTCTGGCTGGTTGAGCTGTGGGAAGGCGTGGTCTATCGGGATGCTTTCGAGCTGTTATGTTCCGGCTGTTATGTTGTTGGTGTTTGTATTACAGAATCCAGCTATTAACATCGACAGGATACGACGGAGCGATTCATCTTAGAGAGGAAATTAATAACCCAGCAATTGCCGTGCCGTAGTGCATACCGGGGTCGCTCGCCATCAATGGCACCATTGAACTTTGCCTTCTCCCTCGCCCTGTTCTTCTGTATGGGCGAGCTCGAGACAACGCTCAACAGCCCTACCGGATTTCCGGTCATTGAGATCTTTCGCAATACAACCAGCTCTCGAGCCGCCAGTGCTGCCATAACTTCGCTTCTGATTCTTACTGCGTGGCTGACTACCATTGCGCTGTTGGCATCGACGGCTCGGATGGTATGGCCGTTGGCGAGGGACAAGGTATGTCTCCATTTGTCTGGATAGAATGTTTCCAGCTAATGAGTATAACAATTCCTGGCTATAAATACCCTACAAAACTAGGCACGAAAACCCCAGCCGCCGACCAGACCGACCGTAGCGACGAGCACTATCCTTGTTATACTGGGCCTCGTTAACATCGGATCCACGACGGCGTTCAACGCCATTGTTTCCCTCGCCGTTCTCGGACTACATGTATCATACCTGGTACCAGTAGTCCTGATGCTCTGGTACTGGCTTTCAAGTCGAAGAACGGCTCTCAGCTACGGCCCAGGCAGCTCAGATGCTTGGGGGTGCCAATCAACATTGTCTCGGTGGTGTATCTTAGTTACACAGCTATATTCATGGTGTTCCCACCGTACCAGCCGGTGACTGCGGAGAACATGAATTATTCGTCGCTAATTCTCGGGACAGTGTTGATTTCAGTGCGGTGTACTGGGTGTGGAAATGGAGGAGGGAGTATACGGAACCCAACATTGAGATGCGACACAGCTAGGACGTAGCAGTAACGAGCTAATCCAGTTAGTCTATGTTGTTATTCGTGGTAATTTATCGGATCTCCCCGTCCGTACCTTGACTGCGATAACACGATGAACGTAAGATAAGCACTGCCCAGTCTGAGCATCGCCCAGTCTGGATGGGTCAGACCAGAAGGCCTTTAAGTTTGGGCACAACAGGCCATGGGCCCATCTACCAAATATGGCTGGAGACTTGCGATTGGCAGAGGCCAAGAACTCGGGAATTTTGGGCGTTGGCCACCGCATCTTTTTGCCTATTTGGGATAACTATGTTTCCAGCTCTCAGCCACCGACCTGCACTAAAGATGGGGAGTAAGTAGAGAGAGAATACGATAATTAATAGTGTCTCCAAAGTGTTAGTTACTGCGCTGTTTGTAGCTACTCGGGCAGCACCGCGGATGTCCGATTGGAAGGAGCTACAGAGTGTGACGTCGGTTGCTCTTTCCTTATACTTCTGGTAAGATTGAGGAAAGTGCGATGGACTCAATAGGAAGCTACGGTCTTTAGAATCATACAGGAAGGAGCGATGGATATTCTAATATTGCGCAGACTGTGTACCACCTAGCTATGCTCACTACCAGACAACTATACAGATCCAATTGGCAGATGCTACAGCTTTGCAAACCGCTCAGTCCGGCACTTCACTGCGAGTCCATAAATGTCCGAAGAAAAGGTAATTGTGCTTCCCCTGGCGAAGGAAAACACGTCGCCTGCCTTCACCGTGGTGAATTTACCTGTCTCGGTCGCGGAAGTTGAATTCCCCTATAGCTCGTAGTTAGCCAATGGCCAGTGTAGACCGAACGAGAGATCTGGATACCTTCAATCACAACCCCAAACTCATGATGCTCGTACGCTGGCGGCGTGGACTCTAGCCCCTTCTCCATGCGGAACCAGGCGCCAACGATGGGGTCAATGACATCCTTCCTTTCAGTTCCGAGCAAGTCATCTGTCCAGATGAGCAAGGAGTGTATGAATATGTTGAAGCCTCGGACCTACTGAAGAACGCATTTGGGACTCCTGGAAACGCAGGGAGCTTGAAGCGCTCGGTCTTGTCCTTGACTTGGAACGGCATATCTGCAACGAAGCGAGCCGTTTATAAACAATTGACATGAATCTTATCAACAACTGGTGGATGTATTTTAATTAGCCCGACGTATCGGAATTACCCCCCAAAGAGCCGAATTCCGGTTGTCTTGAAGTCCAGTCGCACACTGACGATAGATGCACTTTTTTGCCGATTTGGGAAGTACCCAAGAACCCGCGGACTCTGTCTCGTGCTTGAGCAACGCAATGGCGCGGAGACTCCATGGTTTAGGGTGTGATGGTTATTAATTACAAACAGATAAGTAGTAGAATGGAGAGTGGATGGCTTAGCCCTGTTGATGCAGGCCTAACCAAGGACAGTCTCCAACTTCTCCTCGACCATGACCTCGGTCCACTGTACGAACTGCTGAGGAGCCCCAGTACCGGGCACTCCTACTGCAGATTGAATATCACTTCTAGCCCATACCCTGTCCAAGATATCTCTTGCACGGGAAACGGATGCGAGTCCAATGTATCCACGTACGGCGTCCAAGCGCGTCCGGACAAAGTCTCGCCAGTGTAGCTGAACGCTATCATGACTAGACATTGATATGATCTCGGCAGATAGTGCATCCCAAGATGAGTTACTTGGAGTATGCCGACGAGGAGTGTTGTGATGAGTATTGTAGGTCGACTGCAACGTGCTGCCCGCCACGATAAGTGGGAGCGAGAGCAGGCAGTTCACCCCCGAGGTCTGTGATATTCCAGAGATGAGAGTTAAGGCCGAGACGGCCATAGCCATTATCTTCTCTGAGGATGACACCAATGAATCTCCGTTGTAGTTTCGGAAGAACTGTCCAACAGCTCTGGACAGTTCCCATACAGCTCCAACAACCCTTTAAGCCTGTAAATCCTAGCTACCATCGGTGAATCAGCCATGGTCATCAATGGGTCAGCTGCATTTTCGACCATATCCTGACTAGGGACCTGATAAGAAAGCAGACACTTTTCCGTATCCCTGGCCGACTGGGGTACATCAGCCATGTGCTGATTTCCAGCATCCGCACGACATGACATGATAGAGAGCTGCTTAAACATCAATCGGTGTCGTGCTAGATACCCCGCTCTCGCAAGATATACGAACAGTGGAGTACAGATACCAGTCCACGGTTTGGTATGGAGTTTCGTAGATGGAGAAGGTCACAAAATGTATCAAGGTAGGCCGTGGCACCGAGTGGTTTGGTTTATGAGGAAGGATGTTATCGCTTTTTAGTAGACTATAATATCGGTCATGAAGCTTCGTAGGCGCGATGATGATGGGGTCAGAGAAAGTATACTTAGATGAGTCTGGTCGTTCTGAGTGTTGGACAGCCACCGTTTGAAGAGGACTCGAGCTCCGTGAAGATGAGTCGTCCCGAGGAAAGATGGATTGTGCCAAGCCTGCCCATATCAGAAATATCCTACTGATGATTATCGGATTGTACGCACATCGGTCATGCCTATTAGAACACTGCCTAGTAGAGCCTCCGCTGCCCTATCCACTATCGGACCGCGTCTCTGGCATGCGTCCCTGAGCGATGCGATTTCTGACTGTAAGTATGACAGTGCCTTCGTTCGCTAATCCCGGGCAACAGGTGTAATACTACTCTTCAGCACGGCAAGATGAGCAGCAGACATGGAGAGAACAGTGGTAGATAAGAGAAGATGCCATGAGGTTGCCCAGTTCCACACGCAAGGAGTTCGTATTAGTCGAAGCATGAGTTTATTCGACAAACCTGCATGAAGTAATGCCGTGATATGCCTGTTCCCTGGTCTTCGAGGGGCTGAGGTATAGGGAGAGGAAGAGAGAAGTCAGCCCATTCGAGCCATCCGGCCTCGCTGTCGGGCTCGTGGTTGAACCGACTCGGGATTCCCATATCCAGAAGACAGCTGATTGAGTCGATATTATGCTGGTATATTGGGGAGGGCTCGTCCTGTCTTTCCATGGCTGCCAGAGTCTCGACGGGGAGGCTGCCATCTGGGCTTGTAGTTTGGAGGCCCTCTTAGGCCCGATAGACTTGATTCGTCGTTGCATAATCCCGAGGAAGAGATGACGGCGATGGGATTTGAAAAACATCTGTCGCGTTTTCCAGTGCCAACCTGGTTGTATTGGGCGAGATGCCCCCCACTTCCAGAGTTGCTGTCGGATGCGACTTCATACTTGGAGGACCATTTGAACGGCGTTTGTATCCAGGACAGTCGAAACCCCTCCGGGTGCATTGGCTGCAGTGGGGATATGTCTCGTCACATTTAATTCTCTAGTTTACCGGTTAGCAGAGTTGATATCAAGTCAAATTCCGCGCTCGACCGACCCTCTGTTTGCAGCGCTAGCAGCCGCCTACTGTCCTCAGCCCGAAAGTTCATAGAGTTTATATGATCTCATACAGATCAGGATACATACTGCGAGTTTTGAGACGGTTGCGTGGCACTGGACGCTGATCAGACATGGTGAAGCTGATATATGACTGTATGACCTTCCTCGGACTGTTCCCCGGAATAACGATAACGAGTAACGACAGACAAAACCAAGACTTCTCGGCACGGGGCGAACTGTTGAAGTCGGTTTAATTCCGCGTCTGGGTGTGTTCGGGAATTCCACTTTGGTTCCGCATTATTTTACTCATTACCGTGACGCAATCATATTTAATGGCCATGGCTACCTGCAAGAGCACTCCATTCCCTGCAGCACGGCAGAATAACAGCCATGTCTCGCTCCAGAGAAGGATATCTATGGACGGCAGCTGAGACAACTGAGGGCCTCCAAACAGCCGCGGTGCAATCCAGCTCTCCTAAGATCAAGGACCACTACGATGTTATTGTCATTGGCGCCGGGTTTGCCGGTCTCATAGCCGCCCGCGACTTATCTCGAAAATACAACCTCAATGTCCTGCTCATTGAAGCGCGCGATCGAATTGGCGGTCGCACTTGGACGGCAAAGGTATTGGGCGAAGATCTCGAGATAGGAGGAACATGGGTCCATTGGGCACAGCCGCATCTGTATGCTGAGCTGCACCGGTATGGGCTACATCGGAATCTAAAGACGTCGGCTGGGACTGCTGCTCCTGCGAGCCAGTCGTTTACCCCGGCGGCAGGGGGAGTAGAGGAAGTTTCTATTCCCGACTGCGGTTCAGCCCTTGAGCGAGTTGCCGCGAGGGTATTCTCTATCGATGGCCTCGATAGTAGAGCTCTGATGACATACCCGCATGATCCGTTACGCGAACCGGCCCTCTGGAAGAAGTACGATCATCTCACTATGAAGGACCGGCTTAATGCATTACATGATGTTCCTCAGCGCGACAAGGAGTTGTTCGAGTCCATCACCAATACATTCGGCAGTGCACCGGGTGTGGATATTGGTTTTGTGGAGGGGTTACGGTGGTATGCACTCGGCGGATATACGTTCGCCGGAGTGATGGAAATGGTTGGCATCTACAAGATAGGAAATGGAGGCATGACTGCCTTTGCGCGTGCGATACTGGAGGAATATACTGGCGATAGGCTCTTCAACACAGCGGTCTCTACAATCCGCAATACTTCGAGAGGAGTCGAGGCCATTAGTGTAAATGGACAAATCTTTAGAGCAAAGGCTCTCATCTCAACTATTCCGCTGTGCGTTTCAGTATCATGCCACTCACCACTCATTGTTTTAACTCTAACGGGTGACTTTCTAGGAACTGTCTTGGTGATATCCAATTTGACCCTCCTTTATCTCCCCTACGCCAAGAAGCTGTCACAAACGGACACATCAACAAGGGCGCAAAGATTCACTTCAAGCTTCGCCAGACCCTTCCAGGTTGGTTTTGGACGGGCGATGGCTACGGCGACTCTAGTTTCCTTTTTGCATTCTCCGACCACAATGGAACGAAGCCATCGGGGCCATCAGGGACTTGGTGCCTTGGGTTCGGATACAACGGGAAGCTCACCGATAAGAAGGACTCAAAGCATATTCTGGAGCAGTTCAAAAGGAATATAAAGCCTGATGCTGACATAGAGGGATATGCAACACACGACTGGATGAACGATCCCTACGCCAAAGGGGTCTGGGCGTGCTGGGGCCCGAATAGTGCTTCGAAATATCTGCAGGAACTACAGCAGCATCATGGACGGATTGTCTTTGCAAGTGCAGACTGGGCAGATGGATGGAGAGGATTTGTCGATGGGGCGATTGAACAGGGCCAAACTGCTGTGCGAGAGACTTTGACATTGGTGGGACAAGCGAGGTCAATGCTATAATCTATAGGTATATAGTGGCGTGGTAACAAATGAAGAACAACCTCCCCTTCGTACGCGAAGAAGTAGTAGGAATAAAGAGCTTTTTAAGCCACCGAAGTCCAGTTTCATTAGAGGTCCATCCATTAGGACTAACCTCAAATCGCCAATCCTCCGGGAGGCCGTCGAACCAAGATTCAATAGACATTGCCTTTTAGAAATCACACACGGAGGAAGCACCCAACCAGACGCATTCGTACACTCAGTAACCGTCACCCATTCTCGGTTTCTAGGTTGTAAAAGTGCTCGCCGACCGTAGTATTCACTTCTTGTAATAACATTCGCGGTTGCCGTCAATCCCATCGCGAAATCGGTCTTATAAAATTTATAAACGTTAAGTTAGCTGTTCTCTATCCCTTTATTTAATTTGGTTCTAAAACCGTAGTAGTTATACAGGGTTTAATCAGTTTGCTGTAGTAGCACTGAATTCTGTTGAATTAGACTAGCAGGCTAGAATAATGCAGCACGAAGGAGCTATCTTGATCTACTGAGCTGAAATCCTAATATGAAATTGACCTTGAATATCACTATGAATCCACTTGTGTATTCTTATTTCATGTATAAAGGCACAGTCCTATGTGTTGGAAGGGGTAGTTGATTACCACATATATATGTAGTATATAATCACATACCACCCTCCACACATCATACCTAGTTACTTGATATAGTTACCTAAGAATCCCCCGTTAAGTTATAGCGAGATTTGTATGGGAGGACCAGTAGGATCTAACGAGACTAAAGAAACAAAAGCGCTTGCTAGAGCTTTAGACAACTACATGACCAACAACAGAAATCACTGCTCAATTAAACATCAGACAATACAAAAATAACTCCGCCCAAAAGACTCGAAATAGAAATGGATAGTGGAAATGTTCAGGAACCCCAGACCTGGAATGGTAAAATCCAAGTCTCATGTTTTAAGGCGATGGACATCCTGAGCATGCCGTCGAAGGTGCATCTCGTGTAGGACTGACAGATCGCAAAAGTTACATTGCCGATCCATCAAATGTGATGTCTTGAAATGCCGCTTCACCCCATTGTAATCAGAGTATTTCTTGAAGCATTGAAAGCACGTGAGAGGTTTCTCTGCACTCAGGATATGTTTTCTGGTGGAGTCATGTTCCTTCTCCCGTGACGCGGCCGGCTGCTCCTCAATGGTTGTTCTCTTTTGAGACTTTGGGCTTGGAACCTGGTCTTCATCATCTGACGGTGCAGAGCGCTTAGGTCGTCCTCGAAGAGGGCCGCCCTCCTGAAAACCACAGTACTGGACCCCAGCAGCAACAGCTTTATTACGTCGTTCCCACTCATCTTCCAGTAAATCTGTAGTGGGCCATGTAAAGAATGTCTCCACAAGACGTATCTGCTTTGGTGGCATTGTGAACTCTTTCCGCAACACCTCGCGCGCAGGTTCATCACTGACAGCACCACCAGTCAGCTGTCTCTCAATATCAATCACCACCTGCTTCTGACTGAATTCACGCCGTGCTTCCTTTCCGCCGTTTGTCCTGCAGGCGGCGACGCAGATTGCTGACTTTACACTCCTGGTCGTCCAGCATATCCTGCAATGCTGGGTCATCAGAACGGTTATCGCACTGGGTCTTCAAATCAGCTTGCCATCATATAGCTGATTGCAGTTCTGGATCCTTCTCCACTAATACCCGGTCAGCGTCATTCAGGTATCGTGGTCGTCGCCGATCGATCCAGCGGCTCATTCGTGTCACTGCTCTTGAGAACTCTTCATCAGGATTGAGACCGCACATAACCTCCTGCAAGCCAGTATGTCGTCAGGGCCGATAATGTTTGATAAAGGTTCTGCTACTTGCATGCGCCATGATCACATTGCATTGGGCCTCACTGACAAAACCTGGGGAAAAGAACTTCAATGAAAGGCCCTTATTGAGAGGAGCAGGAAACCTCAAGGAATGAGAAGGATTCACCTACCGCTTTTATTGAGCAAGTCATCTCCCCCATATCGGAATTGGTGGGTGAACAAATGATCAAGGAAGCCGTGTATTTCACTGAAAGTCCTGAGCTGTGCGTCAAGAGTGTGTCCATTCATGGGTGTCTCCCACAAGATAGGGGGCTGACCGCAGACCAAGTTAACCTTCAGGAAGACATAGTAGTTGTCCATCTCTCTTTTCAAAGGTAGTGGCATCTTTTGTCGACCATCCTCAAAAAAAAGCCTCCGCAGGTCTTCCATCGAGGTCAGATGAGGCGCCTCAAATGCATTGACGTAAAACAGTATGCTGAAGAGCAGAACATGCGGGCTGAAAACAAGCGATACACCATAGACAATTTCAGGCGGCGCAAAAGTGTTACTATTTATCTGTCAGTCTAACAAGGCCAGGCAAGGTCAGATAGATAGGCGTATAACACAGGATGCCACCTACAGCTTTGACATGCCAAGGACACTTTTCACAAACTGAGGTTGGAGTTCAATCATTGGCACTGGGGGTCCTCCGTGAGGATCCTGCTGGAGAGACACCTGCAAATGCTTGAACTGAAGATCTAGCATTGCCTGTTTCCGATTGATAGTGAAAAGTCCTATGGTATTGTATAGGCATAAAATAATCCGTTGAAACCCCAGGTAGAATCGCTTTTCCCGGGTTTGGAGGATTGTCTCATTAAAGGGAACCATGTCTTCAATGTAAACTGGAATATTTGCCCGCGGCTGCTTGTCCAGGCCGCGTTTGTCAACCAGATGTCTCATGCCCTGCGGTTATTAGCAGATAAAACCTTGTGGAGATGGCATGTAAGACTAGAGAACAAACCGTGCGAACTGCCTCACCCATCTCTTTGCTCATCTCATGTTTGGTAACCCGTGTGTAGTAGATCCAAAAGTACTTCCAATCCGCATTGAGTGAACTGGTCTTCCCATAGCCCTTCAGACGGCGACCGTCAGGATTGTATTCCAGCTTCAGGCACCAATTCAAGAATCGATGCATGTCATTTGGAGACGTTTCACGCAGTGCATCTTCCGCGTCCTCCCACTTTGCATCGGCGCATGGCTCGATTGCTTTGGTTCGGCAGTACCTGAGATGAGCACATATTGGTCAGTTGATCATAACTCAGTAAGCTCTAGACGATAACCTAGTCACTTACCGAGCCCAGCGTCCCTTCAGTCGAAGGTTCAGCTTCTTAGTATTCTTGGATTTGCCATAATCCTCTGGTACGTTAGACAGATCCTCGTCCGTATCATCAGCTGGATCTTGGTAGCGGGCTTGGTGTGCAAGTTCCACATTTGCTGTGTTTGTGTCTTGTTCCAGTGCTCTCCGCTCGCGTGTGTTTGCTTGCGACCTTTGGATAACAGTGTTTGGATTTGGTTTCCTCCAAGCAACCTTTTGAGCTGCTGGGCGAGGGCACTCCGGCTCAGTCAACTCTGTCTCAAAATCAGGTTCAAATGGTCTATCGCCGTCGGTATCTGTGGGAGATGTACAGGAGGATCCGCTGGTGGTGTTGCGGTTGCTAATATTGTACTGTCCCTGACGACGCATGATCAGGACCTTGCCCCGACCGTGCATAAAAACTGGGAAAGCTCAAGACAGTTTAAGGAGTGACCAGATAGAAGGTAACAGGAGGGAAATAAGGAAGGGTAGAGATCTGAAGTGGTGGTCGCTGATGGCAAAAAAAAAAAAAAAAAAAGAAGGGACAGAAAGTTGAGGAACATTAGTTGGGGAAATATAGCTACGGCGGCTAGGCGCTGGCCAGAGTCCAGCTAGCGGGTTGCTGAAGGAGGCCATTTTTGGCCCCCCATGAAGGTGCAGAGTGACATTGAAGCGATTGATGAGCCCTTTGGGAACTAAGGATGTAGGCGCCCACATATGGGTGGCCTGAGGCAGGAACAGTGCGTCAGCTGGTGCGTGGTCAAATGGTGCGGGAGCGTGGCAGATGAAGTTTGCTGAAAGGCGGCCATTTTCAGCATCAGACGACGCCGAAAATGGCAGCAAAATAGCAAATCGCAATTCTTTATGGGCAATTATGTTGGAGTAATCGCATTAGTGGGCCAATGATTGCCTTGGGGTGTCAGTGCCCCTCATCTCTGTGTCCTCCTCTTGGCTGGTCGTCAAGCTAGGCCCCAGGTATCATTCGGTCTGGGGGCTGTTTGGGGCTGAGATGCTCTGTGGTCGTGATTGACGCTGGCCTCAGTTAACCACTATGAACCATGGTGAGCTTGGGATAATTGGTTCAGGGCCATTCACTCGCTGAGGACTCTCAGCCGGCAAGAATGTGTTCTTAGATTGTGCATTTCTCTTCCTCAGTTCCTTCCTCACTGCCCATTTGGCAGGGCAGTTCCCAACTGTTGCTGGGTGTGGGCCTCCACAGGTGCCACATTTGGCTGAGATGTGTTTGCAGGCGGTTCCTGGTTTGGTTGGGCAGTCTACTACTGTTAAGGGCTAAGCCCACAACGCTAATAACTAGCTATCATACAAGACATTCCGTTGAAGAGGAGAAGAACAGATGTCCGATCGGACAGTCTTTTATATACAAAAGTACTGTAATGGGCCGAAGCCTTGCTATCTAATATATAGATATGTACAAAAGAACTCGTTGAAGAAAGGTCGTTAGCTTGGCGGCGGTGAATTCATGTTTGATCTCATGATCAGGTGACCTCCGGTCACCTGACTTCGAGGTGGTTCTTGAAACGAGCGGTAGCTCAGGATCGGGGAATCGGGGAGTCGATAATCCGGACAATACGAGGTTATATAACGAAGAGTGTGATATTGGAATCTATATACACCTTGACAATAGAATGAGTGCTTAGCCATCTAAAACGTATGGCCATGGTGTCCCTATTTATGTACAAGGATTCTTCCGTTTTCAGTAATCAGGCCGCTTTCAGTAATCGGACCGACTATTAATCCATCGTTACTTTCATCAGTTCTTGAAATAAAACAACTACCCTCAGCGCAGAGCGTATTTTTGGAATTTCTCGCTAAACAGAAGCTTAATTGACCTTAGACCTGGACCAATCTATTAACCAGGCCTCTGGCTATCGCCCAGTACCCAGAAGTCATGGTTAGTGGAGCTGTTTGGCCAGTATTGGGGATCCTGCCCCCCAACCACCTCGAGCACGCCACCCAAATCATAGCCGAGGCCACAGCACTGTTGGAGCTCGACAACACCAAACGCGCCAAACTACCATCCCAATCTCTGGAAGCCTTCCTCAACAGTGTGATCACTCTGGCTAAGAAAACCCGCGAGCAACCATCGGCGCAGGAGATTCTTGGAAAACTGAACAGCTTGCAGCCGATGGTAGAGGACATCACCCTCATCAAGAATGCAGTCAACAACGCACTCACACTACCTTCCCCCATCGCACCAAACGCAGCCCCCCAGATTGCCTCCTGGGCAAATGTAGTCCGCTCAGGCACGCCTTCGTACCCATCAACACCGAACAGCAGAGCCTCCACAGTTGCAAGCATCAGAGACAGAGAAACAGTAGTGAAACTCAACGCAAGTGCAGCAGCTGTTCTCCGCAAAGTACCGCCGGAGGACCTTCGCAAACGAGTGAACGATGCCACAGGATCACGGATAAACCTACTCGGGAAAGCCCCCCGAGCCATCGCAGCGAAACAGCTGAAGAGTGGGGATGTGGTACTCCGGAAAGTCAACCGTCGGCAATTGCGACAGTCCATATCAGCCACGCCACGACAGCAGCTAGAGCTACTTTTTGCTCCTGACTGCGTGAGCAAGCGAGCTCCTACGGCCGACGTAGAGTTGAGACTTCAACATATTTGGGAGCGCGTCCTTCGAATTCCGGGGAGCAGATCGGGGTGGACGACAGCTTCTTCCGCTTGGGCGGTGATTCTGTATCCGCTCTCAGGGCCACTTCGGAGGCTCGCTCCGCTGGAATTGGCCATTCAGTGGGGGACTTGTTCCGGTGGAAAACCATTTCTGAGATTGCAAAGAGATTCCCTCAGCCCTTTATGGTACCGCCATCTCGGAAAAGAAAAGAAGTTCATCCCATGAATATGTTCCATTCTCTCTGGTCCCGGATTGCGACCGTTTGTGCATTCTATTTACGGCCTTCACCGGGGAGCACCCTTTTACGCCAGAAAATGTGGAAGATATCCTTCCGGCTTTAGCCTTTCAGGCCTTCTATGTCACCCACTCGTCACCAGCTTCCATGGCGCGGAGAATTGAAGCCCTTTTGGATATTAATCAGCTTCGCAAGGCATGTGCATGTGTCATATCTCACCATAGCATCTTGCGAACCGTCTTTATCGATATCAATAGTCGTTTCTTTCAGGTCATTCTGAAGCACGTCGAGCCGGTTATTGATCTCATAGAATGCGAAGATCCTGAAGAATATGTTACTCTAAAGTCACAGCAATCAGCGTCGGCTTCCACAGACCCAGGATCTATTCCCTTGCGTTTCACAGTCGTAACCAGTTCCACACGGCAATATTGCATCTTCATTCTCCAAATATCCCACGCCTAGTACGATGGCGCCTCTATGCCCCTATTGTGGGAGTCTTTTGCAGCAGCGTACCAGGGAAATGAGCTCGAAGATAATGGGCAATTTAAAGATGTGGTATCCAGCCGCCTGGGAAATAGCAATACTGAGACCTTCACATTCTGGCGTAAGCATATTCAAGGTGCCTCTTCCGCAGCAATCGACCCGTTGGGTGTCACTAGAATCTCCCGATCGTTGGCAAGCGACATCAACGCGAAACGGACGATCTCCCAACCACCTTTCTTACCGGATATTACAGTGTCAACCCTCGTGAAAGCAGCACTATCGTGGATACTGACTGATCACGTTCAATGTTCGGATATCATCATCGGTCAAGTTGTGCACGGTCGAGGCGGTGCGCTTCCCGGAATTGAAAAGATCGTGGGGCCTTGCCATAACCTCCTGCCCCTGCGGGTTATGATAGGATCTCAGTGGACTGTAGAGGATCTTCTTCATATCCAGCGTCAACAGATCAAAGTTGTGGCACATGATAATGTGTCGTTTGATGACATTGTCAGTAAATGCACCGACTGGCATGACAATTCGACACTTGGTTGCTTCGTCCACCACCAGGGAGCTGAGCTTGGTGAAGCGGCTGCGGCCTTCAAGATGGGCAGCATCTACTCGTCACCCGGTCCTTGTTGGGCCACATCGAAAATGGCATCTGGGCAAGTGGGAGTGATCTCGGTGGAGCGTGGACCGTATCTCGACCTTCGGATCACCGCTGCGGAAGACACCCTAAATCAGGCAACCGCTGAGCTTCTGGTTGAGAGATTGGTTGATGCAGTTCAATTTTTCATTGGCTTTCCCTATTCTCCTCTAACGGCATTGGGTCGAAAAGGGAGCATTCCGGTGGCGGGCAAACAAACCGCTAGCTACCGTGAAGGTAGGTAAGGATTGGATATTACCGCCAAGGTGATAGCAAAATATATCTCAATATGACACTGAATGGAGGAAAGGAGGAGGCAGAATGAATGGAAGGAAAATGGAAAGCGGATCGTGGCTAGTTATTTTGTCTCCCGTGATGTATTTATTCTAGCTGGATCCCAATCTGGCCTATATAAAAGTAATCTCATTTTGATTTCTGCTTTGTTCACAGTACGTATCCATCAAATTTGGTGGTACCAAATATTTCTCTTCTCTAGGTTAACAATTCATATTTGAATCTGAAGTGCCCAGTAAATGTCCATGAACCATCAAGTGCTTGATAGTAGAACGACTCCTAAGGCCCAAATCCAAGAGCAGTGAAAGCAATCTCCATTGCTCTTTATTCTGAAGCTAAAACCCTGCTATTGACCACCTTACGCAGACTGTTCAATGAGCCAGGAATGATGAGGACGGGGCACCGATATGGAAAGAGCAAGGCGGCTACGGCCCGAGAATATCAAGTTTGTATGAAATATTATGTGAAATATGTTTGAAACGGAAGTGTGTTGTTGTCGTCGGGTCGGATTGGAGCAACACCAGATACGTATCTGTCACCTGACTTGTGCCCTTATTACAAGTAGGAACGTTGAATGCGGTGGGGGGGCGCTTCCAACTCCCAAGAACTCGTTCGGCAGGTACGATGCAGATGTCTCTGGGACCTGCTTTTTTAAACGGTCTGCAGGCTTTTCAAGGTCAAGATTCCGCTCTCGAGCCTAGGGGTTCCTGCGTGATCGACCTATTCGAGTATGCTCGATGCGTTATTATAGATGACGACTCTTGGACTTGCATCGATGAACCACACTATTAGTTTGGCCCTTGTATGCCCCATGCTTCGTCCAAGCTTAGTAGACGGCTTATATCATTGCATTTAAGGTTAACTAGGTCGGATGCAAGGGACGCATCCAATTGTGATCAATCCACCGCCAGGCCTGGCCGATTAGTCCACCCGCCGTCTTGAATGCATGTACCTAATGATCAAGACGAGTCGCTACATTCTGGAAATCTTTCTGCATCAGTTGCCTGATATCGTCTGGAAACCAGATTAGACACGATTTTTCAAAATTCACCGGCTCGCCACAGCATCATCAAGGTATGAAGGGGCGCGCATACTCAAAGCACGGTGATCCAAATGCAAGGAGCTCTACTCGAAAATAGGAACAACATCATGTCCAGCCTATGGCCTCAAGGCGAGGCGAGGAGCCTTGTGTTTTCTTCGGTCTGAGCGTTGGTCTTCTCTTAATTAATGCTTCACTCGTCTTCCCTCTATTTCGCCCGTTTACTTCTTGCAATACTCACCATAATTCCCGGAACCTGCCATCTTTACCATTGCCTTCGTCATGCGTGTCCATTCCCTTTGTCGAGATCAGAGCTTCGATACCAACGAGCACCCTCCAATCGTTGGTCGGGATGAGACGCCGGCGCGGATGGCCATCGTCGGTATGGCATGTCGTCTTCCTGGTCAGGTAACAAGTCCAGAAGACTTTTGGAAATTATGTTCGCGAGGACGAAGTGCGTGGTCAGAGGTACCTCGCTCTCGGTTTAATCACGCAGGTTTCCACCACCCAGATCCTCAACGCGCCGGGACGCTTAATCCACAGGGTGGACACTTTCTCGATGAGGATCTAGGTCGGTTTGATGCGCCGTTCTTCAACATCACTCTGCAAGAAGCGTGCTCCCTCGATCCCCAGCAGCGGCTATTACTCGAATGTACATATGAGGCTTTGGAGAATGCGGGCATTCCCAAGCAGTCTCTGGCCGGCCGCAATGTCGGGGTCTTTGCGGGAGCGTCATTTGCCGACTACGAGGTGCGGAATATGAGAGATCCCGAGACAATTCCCATGCACGAGGCGACGGGTAATGCGGTTTCGCTACAGGCTAACCGCATTTCGTACTATTTCGATCTCAACGGACCCAGCATCACAGTTGACACGGCCTGTTCCTCAAGTCTGACGGCAGTACATCTGGCCTGTCAGAGTCTGCGAGCGGGAGAGTGCTCTGTTGCCATTGTAGGCGGCGCTCATCTCAATATAACTCCCGAAGCATTTATTTCCATGTCTTCTGCAGGGTGCGATTACAAGTCCTACTCCATACATTAGGCGAATTCATTGACTGACCAAACTTGTATTCTGCAGCGTATTCTCGGACAGTGGGCGATCTTATGCCTTTGATCACAGGGCGAGCGGATTTGGTCGTGGAGAAGGAGTTGGATGTCTTGTCTTGAAGCCGTTGGATGCCGCTCTATCCGCTGGTGATGCTGTGAGAGCAGTAATTGCTGGCTCTGGGATAAACCAAGATGGACGCACAAGGGGAATCACATTACCAAACAGCGCCGCCCAGGAATCCCTCATCCGCTCAGTATACGAAAAGGCGCATATCGATCCATCTGAAACCGGATACGTTGAAGCTCACGGGACGGGTACGCGAGCGGGTGATCCATTAGAAGCTGCTGCCTTGAACGCTGTATTCGGGAAGGGACGTACAGCGAAAGACCCGCTGTTCGTTGGGTCGGTAAAAACGAACGTCGGTCATACTGAAGGGGCAAGTGGCGTGATATCAGTTATCAAGACGGCGATGATGCTTGACAAGGGCTTCGTCCTTCCAAACTGCGGCTTCCAGAAAGCCAATGAGGAGATCCCGGTTGATGAGTGGAACATAAAGGCAAGTTCATGTTTCCCAACGGATTTGAGCACAGTATCTAATCTGTTTAGATACCCAAAAAACTGGTCCCGTGGCCCCGCGGAAAACGATATGCTAGCATCAACAACTTCGGTTTCGGTGGAGCCAACGCACATGTTGTGTTGGAGCAAGCTTCGTCTTTACATGACGGTGGCGTTAACGAAGAGTCTCCAGCGCTCAAGCGAAAAATAATTACCCTTTCCGGCCACGACGAGAACGCGGTGAAGCAGCAAGTAAAAAAGCTGGGCTTTTATTTGGAACAAAATCCAGCTGTATTCCAAGAGAACGTTTTCAATAACCTTGCATACACGCTGGCGCAGCGGCGTACCGTTTTCCCATGGCGTTTGGCCATTGCAGGTTGCTCCACGCTCGATATAGGGGAGCAACTATCTGCCGATCCGGCCCCTTCGCGTGCTCAAGGCTTGCCAACTATTGGTTTCGTGTTTACTGGACAGGGTGCCCAATGGTTCGGGATGGGCAGAGAGCTGTTAAATTCTTATCCAGTTTTTCGACGAACCATGAAAGCTGTAGACACGTGTTTAGCGTCTCTGGGAGCAAAATTCTCTATTATTGGTATATCCGGACTCTCATTGTCTTTGGAAGAAAATACTAACAAGTGACAGATGAGATCGAATCTGGTGATGCGAAGTCAAGTTCGATATCCAAGGCGTATATCAGCCAACCGGCATGTACGGCTATTCAGCTCGCCTTGACCGATTTATTGGGCTCATGGGAGGTCTTTCCCAGTGCCGTTACTGGCCATTCCAGTGGTGAGATTGCTGCAGCATATGCGGCTGGTATTCTCACTCTTGAAGAATGTGTTCGGGTCGCCTACGCGCGTGGTACAGCAGCAGCCTTGTTGACGAAAAACACGAGCAACGGGAGGGGTTCAATGATGGCCGTCGGAGCAAGCTGTGCAACGGTTCAACCGTATATCGATAGGGTCCGCGGCCATCGAGCTGTGGTCGCTTGTATCAACAGTGAATCGAGCGTTACCGTATCTGGAGATGCCGAGGCCATATCCGAGCTACAATCGACGCTGGACGAGGAAGGCATCTTTGCGCGGAAGCTGCAGGTCGATGTTGCTTATCATTCACATCACATGCAGCGTGTTGCAAAGCAATATCGCCAATTGATTGGAGAAATTGCACCGCAGGAATCGTCTGTTCCTTTCCATTCCACCGTCCGTGGTCGTACCATCCCATCGTGCGATTTGAACGCTGCCTACTGGGTTGACAACCTCGTCTCGCGTGTCGAGTTTGTGATGGGTGTTCGGAGCCTCCTGGGGCAAAGGGTCTCTGATGGGAAGACGGAACGACCCGTTAGCACGGTGATCGAAATTGGACCACATTGCGCGCTCCAAACACCGATAAAACAGATCATCGAGTACCATTTCTCCGACGTGAAGATCGACTACATTCCCAGTTTGAAGCGGAAGACCGATGCGGTTGAGGCGATGCAGCAACTTGCGATAGCGCTGTGGATGCGAGGCCTGCCCCTGAATTTCGAGAGGATCAACTTTCCTGATCTACGAACAAAGCCAGCAGTGTTGACCAACCTATCGCCATACCCGTGGAATCACTCGGAAAGTTACTGGCATCCAGCTCGTCTATCCGACAATATCTACTACCGGCAGTTTCCTCGGAATGATATTCTCGGTTCTCTATCCATGGAAAATATCGATCTCGAACCACGGTGGCGGAACGTTATATCTGCCGACGCTCAGCCCTGGATAAGACAACACCGGATCCACAACAACAGCGTCTACCCCATGGCAGGCTTTTTGGCGATGGCCGTTGAAGCTGTTGCACAGCAAGCTGCTGTCCATCAGCTCGCCCTCGACCGTATTGAGCTGCGCGAGGTGTCCGTCGGCCGAGCGCTGACAGTCCCCGAGTCTTCATCCGTCGAGACAATGCTATCGATGAGGCCATGCACGGGCAGTTCCGGAAACTCTCCAAATATTTGGCACGAGTTCCGCATCTTTTCTTGGTCGGAGAGTCGCGGGTGGGAGGAGCACTGCCATGGTCTTATTATCGGGCTCGAAAACAAAGAGGCTAACCCGATCGATGGTCATCGGCAACAGTCCTCGAAGGTGTTGGACGCGGCTCACCAAGCGACAGCAATGCAAGCAGCATGTACGACTGCGGTAGACAGCGATCTGCTGTATCACAACGTTGCTCAATGCGGTGCGGTCTATGGACCGCTGTTCCGGGGGCTCACTGGTATCGCTGTTAGTAACGGTCATGAAGCAATGGCTAAACTGGCAGTCCCGGAAACCAGGCTGTGCATGCCTAAGGGACATGAAACATCTTCCATTGTCCATCCTGTCCTTCTAGACATGTGCGTTCAGCTTATATGGGTGCTTTTCGGGTGCTACAAGCCCGGCTCGAAAACAACGCATTTGCCCTCGTTCGTGAAGCACATTTCCATTTCCCCATCGCACTGTCTGCAACCGGGTACCGAGTTGCAAGTGTTTGGAAACCGGATTCATGCTATATCCACACGCCACCCACTCAGTCACCGTATCTTTGCAACCCGTCCAGGAGACCCGGCCAATCCAATAATCGAAATCGACGGCTGCGTCACGATTCCCCTGCCCTATGATGAGGGCGGCGTATCAGAAGCCAGACCTCTGTGTTACCGTGAGCAGTATGAGCCCTGTTTCGACTTTCTGTCGGGGGCGGATTCAGACCTTCTTAGTGGTCCCGACTCGGGCGACGGTCCAGGTGGCCAACGGACTCGTCTTCTAGATGAAGTTTCATACATATACCTCCAGCGTGCTGTGAAGAGCGTTGGTAAGAATGAGGTCCCCTCATTCAAGCCGCATCTTCAACGCGTGTTCCGCTGGGCCCAGAAGGTGTGCAGTGCGGCCACCTCTGACACCAGTCTATGTGCACAACACGGGGATCAGGGAAAACTGATCCAAAAAGTCCGGACAATGAATGCAGTTGGGGAATTGACCTGCAAACTTGGGGAACGCCTTCCTGAGGTGCTTCGAGGCAATCTGGACCCATTAGCCGTCATGATGGAGGACGACTTACTTAGCCGACATTACGAGGATAACGACCACCTGCTTCAGAACTATGCTCGAGCGACTAAGTGTATCGATGCAATGGCACACCAGAACCCACATCTTAAATTCCTCGAAGTCGGTGCAGGCACCGGAGGAGCCACATTACCCATCCTGCGGACCTTGGGAGGCGAGGCTGGGTCGACGCCGCGATTTAGCCATTTCACATATACCGATATCTCCCCGGGTTTTTTTGAAAAGGCAAAAGACAAATTCCAGGCATGGGACTCGTTGATGTCGTATCAGACTCTTGACGTCTCTTCTGATCCGGTCCCGCAGGGCTATGAGCCGCATTCCTACGACGTAGTTATCGCATGCAACGTCTTACATGCGACTCCTCTCATTCGAAAAACCGTGGCGAACATCAGACGTTTGCTTAAACCCGGTGGGAAGTTGCTGCTAATTGAGGAGACCCGGCTAAAATCCAGCCACTTCATATACGCACTCCTTCCAGGTTGGTGGTTGAGTGAAGATCCGGACCGCAAGAACGGACCCCTGTTGGATCCAGCCCTATGGGGACGTGTGCTAAAAGACAATTCCTTCTCCGGTATCGATGTCGGTATTGATGACTACCCTGCGGCACCTCAACGAGCATGCACTCTCATGGTTTCAACCGCCACAGATACCCGAATTAGGCCATCTCCAAATAATGTCGTTGTCTTAAACACAGGATTCCTGATCCCAAGCCTCTGTCGTGCTCTCCAGCAAAAGCTGAAGGATGTCACTGGGGGAGTTGTTAATACGAAGGATTTCATGACAGATCCGACGGGCAAGTTGTGCATCTTCGTTGACGATCCGGATACTCCATTGTTATCTTCACTTACCAAGGAACATTTCCAAGCGCTTCAAAAAATGCTAGCTCGCTCCAGCGGGGTTCTGTGGGTTATCCAGAAAGGCAACATTGGGCCAGAGTCCCTTGGTGCGCATTTGGCTGTTGGATTGGCTAGGACAGTGCGATCAGAGACAAGCTTGCCCTTCGCTACACTGGATGTCGGCGTGAAAGGCAGTCTTTCGGAGAGTCAAGTGGCGGACAGAATACGGGATGTTTTCAACGACGTTTTCTGCAACTCGTCCGTTCTTCGCCACGGGGATATGGATTATGTCGTCCAGCAGGGACGGGTCTGCGTGTCTCGAGTCGTGGATGACCCGGAATTGAATGAACACCTTTTCCAAGACACAGAGCACGCGCCACCCCAGCACCAGGCCTTGTGGCAGCCATCCAGGCCCTTGAAGATGGTTCCCGCAGCTGATGGTGTCCTGGCCGACTGCTTTTTTACAGACCATGACCTCGTTCGCTCGCCTCTACCGGACGACCAGGTCGAGATTCGGGTCCAATATGTCGGTCTGAACTTCCGCGATGTCTTAGTCGCCATGTCCCAGATCCAGGGCGGGCAGCTTGGCCAAGAGTGCAGCGGTATTGTAACGGCTGTTGGGGCTGCCATTGACGATTTCCGTGTGGGTGACCGAGTATGTTCGACAGCTCCTGGGTGTCTCGCGAGTCACGTACGAAGCGCAGCGTCGAACGTGTGGAGAGTGCCCAACACAATGGACCTTGAACTTGCTGCATCCGCTCCCTTGGTTTTTGCTACTGCGTATTATTCCCTCATCGTCATCGGCAGGCTCACTTCGGGAGAGACTGTTCTCATTCATGCTGCCGCGGGGGGTGTTGGACAAGCCGCCATCTTGTTAGCCCAGGAAGTTGGAGCAAAGGTGTTCGCAACAGTCAGCAGTGAGCATAAAAAGCGTTTCCTAATGGATACCTACCAGCTTGCAGAAGAACAAATCTTTTTCAGTCGGGACACATCATTTGCCACCGGCATACAAAAAGCCACGGATGGACAAGGGGTCGACGTCGCGTTGAACTCATTGACCGGTGACGCCTTGCGGGCAACTTTTGAATGCTTGGCTCCATTTGGACGCTTCGTAGAATTAGGGAAACGCGACATTATTCAGAATGCCCGATTGGAGATGGTGCACTTTGACAAAAACGTGTCTTTCTCGTCGGTAGATGTGTCCCTAATCATTCGAACACGCCCTACATTGATGAAGCGGTTGCTTGGTGAGTCATTCCGTCTCTTTGGTAAACCTGAAACACAAAAACGGTGGTCCATAGCCAGTTTCTCCATTTCCGAGCTTGAGTCCGCGTTCCGGGCTTTACAGGGTGGTCGCAACACGGGAAAGATTGTTATTAAAATGGAGAAGGATGCAATGGTTAAGGTAAAGCCTTCGTTTGCTGAATGTCGCTTACTGTGTTTGCTAATTGCGTCTGGTTATAGGTTCACCCAGCACGCAGACCCGAAGATATCCTTTCTCGTGATGCCTCGTACATTGTGACCGGTGGCACAAGGGGCATTGGACTTGACATCGCCCAATGGTTGCCGCAAAAGGGAGCACGGCATCTTATTCTCGTCTCCCGGAGTGGCGCGTCAACCGAAGAATCCCAACAAGCATTGCGGGCGCTCGAAGCAGAGGGCGTGAAGGTGGAAGTGTGTCGCTGCGATGTTGGGGATCCGGACGATTTAGCGCAAGCGTTGATACCAGTACTGAAGCGAATGCCTCCGGCACGCGGTGTTGTTTATGGTGCCATGGTCCTCCGGGTAAGTTTATTTTGTCTCTTTGACGATAAGTCGTGGTCGGTTTCTCTAAACGCGATACAGGATATGCTATTTGAGAAAATGAGTCTCGAGGACTACAACGCGGTGATTGGGCCTCGAATGCATGGGATTCTCAACCTTCAACGCATCTTGCGACGCCAGAGAGAGTCCAAATTGGACTTTTTTATCAATCTTTCGTCGCTCTCCAGTGTTGTGGGTACGATGGGACAAGCAGCATACACCTCCAGTGGAACCTTTATGGCCGCCATGGCCCAGTATCCCTCGCTCACTGGGGTTCCCTGCCGGACCATCGATCTGCCTATGGTGCGAGACGTTGGGTACCTAGCTGCCGATCAGAAGCGACAAGAGGAGGCCAGCCATCAGCTCGGAGGTGTTTCTATCGACGCTTCAGATATTCGCGCGGTTCTTGCAGCTGCAATGCGGAACGAGATGGAATGCTCCGCCAACAACCATTGCCTGCTCGGTCTGAATGGTGTCAAAACTACACCTGTCAAGGATCTACCATTCTGGGCGAGAGACCCGAAGCTATCGCATTTGCTTCGCTCGTCCATTCTGTCGGAAATTGATTCCACCCAAACCCAACAGCACGATAGCAAAGTGTCGCCGGCAACTGCTGTACGACACGCTTCCAGCTATTCCAGCGCCGAATCGCTGGTTGTTGATGCCGTGGTTCATAAGATCGCCAGTACACTGATGCGTCCGGTGGATGAGGTCGATCCCTCTGCGCACATTTCCGGTTACGGCCTGGACTCGCTGGTGGCAATTGAAGTTCGCAATTGGATCACACGAGCGCTAGAAGCAAACCTGCAGATTCTAGAGATTCTCACGAGCGATTCGGTGTATGCCTTGGCTCGAACCATTTTGAGCAAGAGCACTCTTGTTTCTCCGAATGTGCGCGCTGAGTGGAATTCCGAGATGTCAAAGAGTGCTTAGTTGATTTCTTTCCGTCTATATCAATTATCTCTTCTTAACATGTCTTGAATTGCCGCTGACCCATTATACCTAATCAAAATAATGAAAAAAGCCGCTTGAGGCAATTGGTTCTTTCGCCGTAAGCCGCAGAGCGCTGCTGTGCTTGGAATTTGATCCATGGAAGGATGTGTTTGTTATACCCGCGGTAGAATTTTCAATCAACTCCATGCCTTTATCCGAGCGTACAGACGTAATAGAAGACGAGTTTTAATTTTGTTGATCGAAGTTAGGGGAGAAGAAAACAAGCGTGTTGTGTAAGCAAAGGGTGACTTGCTCGAGATATATATTCCCAACTATGGTAAGCATACGAACCCTTCGTTCTCTCGATGCTCTACACAAAGCATAATCGCCGATGTATACTTATTAGATCTATGTACTAACATGGAAAACATACTGACATACGGATCACACCTTATTGTTTTTCCTTATTGTTTCCCCGAGTTGATAATTAGGTCCGATATCTTCTCGGCGAGCATGTCTAGATGTCGTCAGTACTGGTTACAATCTGCGCCAGACCATTTTACTTACAAACTGTGGACTGTGGATGACCAGGAGGCAGGAATGGGAATGCACTAGCATCCACTACGCGCAGTCCTTGGACTCCAAACACCTTGGCCTCATGGTCGACAACGGCCATGTGGTCGTCTGATGTGCCCATCTTGCAGGTACACGCAGCATGCCATAGAGTCATGATGTTGTTTTTGACAAACTCGAGGATCTCCTCGTCCGATTGCACTTGATTTCCGGGATAGTATTCCTCACCAATCACCACAGGAGCCATGGCATCGCTTCCAAAAGCCTGTCGCATACGCTTGAACATGGCAATTGCCATTTCTTCATCGGTTTTGCTGTCCAACCAGTTGGGGTTGATGATGGGCAGGTCAGATGTGTCCGCAGATTGGAGCGTCACATTTCCTCGAGACAACGGAGAGACTAACACCCCGAGCATGGAGGCATACTGATAACCGTCCTTGGGTTGATCGCGCAGAAGGTCGGACACATTACCGATATACCCAGCGCCGGAGATGTACTGGTCAATTTGGGTTAGCTAGTGTCTCGCATTTATGACATATCATATTACCTCTGCTTCGGGCCAATCTTTCGGGAATTGTTTTAGATCATTCTCGGTGGAAGTGGAGAACTTAGAACGCAGGGTCTCTGGGATCTTCTCCCATGCCAGGTAGTCCGAAATAGGGTTGGTGAGCGGCCCGGTATGCGGGATGGCCTTGTTGAGGAACTGCGTAAGCAAGGAGAAGAGGTTTGAAGCAGTTTGGGTGAGCGTCTGGACGTTCACTCGATAGCTAGGCGCGAAGAACGGATGATCCCACATGTTCTGGCCAACACCGGGCAGCTCGACTACCGGATCAATGTTATGCACTTGAAGTGTCTCTTTTGGACCAATCCCGGACACCATCAATAGCTGAGGCGACTGAAATGCGCCCGCAGAGACAATTACCTCCTTCTTAGCTGTGAGCTTGAAAGTTCCCAAGGTTCCCTGAGCTTGCACCCCGGTAGCCTTCTTGTTGTCGTCGAAAAGTATCTTTTTCGCCAGGGTGTTGCTATAGATCTTTCGGCTGGCAGGTTTGATGCTCCCTAGAAAGGAAGACTGGGAGCTGCTCCTGGTCTCATCGCTGGGTCGGATGGTCGACGAACAGTACTGCGCGCCCATGACGGTGCCGAGATTGAAATCCTTTTGTTCTTCGATCCCGATCGCCTCCATCCCAAGCTTCATCCAGGTCGAAAACGGCATCGCGTAGTTGGAATACGACACATGCAGCGGACCTCCTTCGTCATCGAACGCGGTGGAATCGAAATCGGCAGTGGCATTGTCGAAGCGGGTCTTCTCATTTGGGGGGGTGAATTTTATGCTCTTTTTGTAATAGGGAAGGAGGTTGTCAAAAGTGTAACTGCTGTCGTTGACGGTATTCGCCCATTGTTGCATCGACTCAATGCTGGGCCTGTAATGGTTAGTTCACATTCCATCTTGTCGATGTTGTAGTAACTGACCTTTGGTATATCATGAAGTTCAGCGCGGACCTGCATCAATAAGTCAATTGTCCAACTATGTCATACATCTCTGGCCATACTTACGATCCCCCGAGGCACTTCCCGCGAGCATAATGGATCGCTCGTCCGTTGGCTCCGGGCTGATTCTCCGCGACGAAACCCCAGTCCACAGACGATTCCGAATCCGGATCCGATCCAACGGGCAGAACATCTGCACCGGGAATGGCCTGGAAAGATTCCAACTGATATACACCACCAGCCTCGACCAGAGCCACCGAGAAAGAGTGCTGCGCCAGACGAGTCGCTATGACATTCCCGGCTGTTCCTCCACCAACCACGATGTAGTCGAATTCAGCGTCCCTGATCAAGTCGCGGGAGTCAAGCACAGAGTCAGGATGGTTGTCAACCGACCCTGTAATGGCGCCAACGACTACTGAGGAGACCAGATACCCCAGGATGTGTTGATATCGCATCTTTTCTGCCAATATTGTACCGAATGACCGGGGATTTTGGTAGGTGTAGCGACCGGCGAATATTATAAGACTCCCGTTTTAATTGCGAAACGACCCCCAGTTCAACCTGGGTATCGCAATATTTGGCATCCGACATGAGGTTCACCTGTTTGACATCCTGGTAGTTCCGTCTTCGTGACTTCTCCGACAGCCATAGCCTGCACGGTGCAGCGTGAGATGACTGTGTTCGGCAATAATGACCGGTCTCAAAAATGTGAATACAGGGTCGCAATAATTCGAAGGGCCATTAATTGCCATTGTCGATTGGACTCCCAAGCAGAATAAAGTTCGCACGGTTGTTCCATTGTCCAATTGTTCAGTATCGCCAAATCAGATTGATAGTTCTTCAGGCTGGCACCGGGACTAGAGTCATTTATCGTCGGTATCAAGATGCTCCGCAGCAGATCCAATAAGTGGAATTCCGGCAGTGGATAATGCAGAAAATAAAATGAATTACGGTTCAGGGACGCTGTGGATCTGCAGATCTCTTTCCGGCTCAATAATGGAGCTAAGAGATGTGTGCCCCTTGCAGACCGAGGCTTTTGCAATTGCTCTATTATAAGCACACTTTCCCGAGGACCACTCGATGAGATAAACCAATTGAGAATATCTCACATGAAGACCAATATGATTCGAGTGGGTTCAATCTTAAGGAGACAACTGAATAACGGTGTATGCGCAATTAAGCCACACCACTTCGCGGTAGCCCGAGAGCGTCGCCGAATCCTCCCCGAACATACGATCGGATGCTTTTTCCCAATTGTCGGCAATGGCGGTGCATTTGTTCAAGATTTCTTTGCGGACTGGGTTCTTGGCTCAAAAACTGTCATCCAGATTGCGCTTTTACGCTGGCTGTAACCTTGAGGACTTAAGTAGTTTTCTGTGTGAAGAACGGAGGTTGCACTCAGCACGCAAGTCGTAGTCAACTTCGTAGTACTTCGCAAAGGTTTGTTTTCATTTCTCTGCGCGGTGCGTATATATGCCCCGATGTTACCACCGGGGTTAATATGACCGCCACTGCTCTGGCTGGACCACTTGTCCAGATGTTCATGCGACGAGTGTGTAGGCATGGTTGCAGGTCAGTAATCATGCCGTTGCGTTTTTTGGTTTGACAATGTTTATGTCTTCGAAGTCGCCGCGGGCTGGTCCAGGCCACTTTGGGAAGGAGGCCATAACGTGTGGGACGGACCTTATACTGAAGTCATATGTGCCCTACGACCGTGAATATGTAGGGAAAGTAAATTGATGGATTGCCCAATTCTCATTGTTATAGGACTCTGACGACATATTCTGAAAGAAATGATATCTGGTAGTCATAGAGAAGCGATGACACCGGTGTACGAGAATACGTTCAGGGACTTGGAAGGAGAAGAAGTTACCGCTTTGTGGGAGGTGGGTATACATAGAACGCTCAAATCTATTAATCACTTTGCATCAAACTCAACCTAAATATCTGCTCTATACTGTCGCAAAAAAGGCCGCTGTCAATGCAATCACTGCTGCTGTACGGTTCAACGACGACATCTTGCTGGATCCCGAAGTCGACGTCGACAGCAACAACGATGGCTCATAGCTCCCAGGATCGCGACTGTCGACGGTTCCATTCCAACAATACCGCTGGAAGCATGTTTGACAAGCTTTTGGCACCGTCGTTCCCGTCCGGTCCAGCGAGCGCGAAAGAATCGCACAGCCGACGCACGTCGGCCAATCCTTATCCTCAGTGGCATTGCCCATGGTGACCACTTCGTACCCGTTCGTGATAATGGAGTCCCGTTCCTCATCGGAGTACTTCAGCTGGAAGGTCGACGTGTTGGAATACGCACTGTAAGGCGAGTTGGGGAGGTATACCACCAGGGGTGACGGTCCGGTAAGGTTGGCCGCATCGCAGCCAAAGAACGTCGGACGCTCATTCAACCCCTGGTTGATAAAGGTGTGGCGATCGGGAATCGATGGGAAGACCGTGCCGTTCGCAATTCCTGTCGAGTTGAGACTACGTTCGTACGTGGCAACCAATGAGTGTCCATCAGGCCAATTATAAGACGTGTCTGCTGACGAGTCAACGGCAAAAATCACGTCCACCTCCCGCTGTGGCTGGATCAACGGATGGAGGGGGAGGTTCTGCTGGTCTTCACCACCGTCAACCACGTCCAAGTCCTTAGCGTCGGAATAAGCAGCAGTGGAGTTGCGGTAGCGATAGAATGGATTAGGTGAGTAAATGGCGATATCATCGTTGGATTCTCCAATGTCTTCCAAAATGTGTTCCGCGACTGACTTGATGACATCCGGCAGGTCAGTCTTATTCAACCGCAGCAAGCCTTGATTAAACAAGGTGGACGACGTGCCCATCACGAAGCCCGCGTTGTCGAATCCCCGAACACACGATGCACCCTGGGGGAGCTCCCCGTTTTCAAATGGCGAGCCGAGATACTCCAGCGGAGCAAATCCAAAGATTGTGGGGTCGAAAGAACCAAACTCCCAAGGGTTGAACTCGTAGACGGTCGAGTTGCTTCCCACTACCAGCTCGCCGGGAGCACGGCCATCGGCCACGACGAGCGGCATGGGCATCTTGCCGGCTTTGAAATCGTCCGTCTGAGCGATCGATGACCAGGTGTAATCCACACCCCCATCCGTGTCATCGATGAATTGGTAGGACAGCGCACGACCCCAGTAATCGGTCAGTGATGTATTGAACCCGGCATCCTTCTTGCCGTCCACATGGTGGACGAGGTCCCGCCAGTACTGAGCACTGTCGAGAATTTTAATTCCGCCATCGTCTGGTCCTTTGAGAATCGACCGACTAAACTGCCAAACGTCCCCTTTGTCATGAGTCTGCAGTGCAGAGATGGTAGTGAAGTTGTTGAGATAGATCGATCCCAGCAGCCAACTCCCACCACTAAGACCCGAGACATATGTGGAGGATTGCAGCAGGCCTCCAAGGTGTCCTGAGCTGGTAGAATTCTCGGTTCGACTGTCAAATGCCTTCAAGGCACCGGCTCCGTTGGTCAAGGCACGGTATCCGCCTCCAGATACGGCGATGGCGATATTCGGCAGCTCCGACACATTGTTCGCATGACTATTGATATACGATTTGGCATCGAAGGATGGAATTGAGATACGGTTGAGGAGATCTTTCATCGGCTCAATGGTCTCGTTCCGACGTGTCTGAAGCCATTCCGTTTCGTTGGGGGATAACGATCCGGCGCCTCGAATACTGGGACGGTTCGAAGGACAGGTGACATTGGCAGGGGTATAGCCATCTGGCGCATTAGGCAGAGCCCTTTTGGAGAGCGCAATTGCGAGATCTACATCAGATGGTGTTGGACTCGCTATACCGGGTTAGTTGGGCTTCATATTTGTCCGGGGTGTCAATACATACCAGCAACAAGGCCAGCCAAAGAGCAGGCCCAGGAAACGGCAGAGAATTTCATGATGTATCTGGATTTAGAAATTGAATGACATTGTTGACCACAAGACCCTGAACCCTTATATACACAGTCTCGTATTCATTTGGCATGGACTCAGCCTTACAGCCGATCCGGCCATATCCGACGAACTTCCCCTGTCAGGCAACACCATTTTGTTCTCCATTTTTCGGTTCAGTTCTGCAGGCAGCCTCATTCCTGCACACTGTCTAGTGTCTAGAGGATGTACCGAAATCCGACCGGATGCTGCAGCCTGTTCTCTCTATTTTCATTGGAATCCTCCAGCTCCTGCAATTGACGGTTCATCCTGGCATGCACCATCCGAATCACCATTGCCAACACGGCCACCAGCAAAGCCACCCCCGCTGTAGCACTCCCCCCCGGAATGTACCGCGGCCCTGAGGATGACGGCCACATGTAACTGCCATAGATAGAGGCTGTGTTACCTAGCATGTTGGCTATGGCGATGGCTGCGGACCGTTTAATCAGGGGCCGAGGGAACGAATTGGCGACCCAGGCGATGATAATTTGGTACGCTGAAACAGCGCCCATGGGCATTCTGTCGGGTAGGAATGACATCAGCCATGGAAACACGGTGTACTCATGTCTAAACATATCACTTACAAGAACATGGCGAAGAATCGGGCTCCGAGGTTAGTGGTGGCCGTGCAGATTATGGCCCCTGCCACGCTCACCAGCATCAACAAAATAATGTGGATACTGCGATCATTGGTCTTTCCTGATGTCCATGTCACAACTAAGGAGACCAGAAAGGTCGCGAGCCACACAGGGGCCGTGATGAGCAGGGTCTCGATATTACCGTAGCCCAATGTCTGCACAATGGTCGGGAAGAAGTACTGAAAGTTCTGCGACAACAGCGACGTGTGCTGCAACAGGGTAAACAAATAGATGCGTGGGTCCGTCAGCACTAGTCGAAGCGCTTCTGAGATATTTCCGGTCCCCGTGTCATCCACCTCCCCAGCGTCATGAATCAGCCGCCACTGGGCGTAGGCTTGTTCCTCTTCATCCAGCCATGTTGTGGTCGCCGGGTAATTGGGAAGGAAAACCCTGCAATGTAAGGATGGACACTAAGAATATGACAGGGACGATCACTTACGAGGATAGAAGGGATATTCCGACTGTGATGCTGCCTTCTATGATAAACAGCCATCGCCATCCGGTGATCCCTTGCGCCCCATCCAAGTTTCCCAGAACCCCTGCTCCGATCAGTCCGCCGAATGCATTGGCGAGCGAACTGCCAGCATAAAACCAGGCAATCCGATGACCCAACTGCTCACGTTAACCCCGTTCATGTCCAATGCGTGTTTAGCAAACAAACCTCTTGCCGGGTATACCAACTCGACCTGTTCAGTCAGTCTCCGTGAGTTGTAACCGGTTTTGACGGTGACTTACATCAGCATCACAGCCCCAGGGAAGAATGGTGCCTCGACAAATCCCAGAAAGAACCGAGCCACCACTAATCCCGTGAACGAACTCACTGCCGCTTGACATGCCGAGATGACTCCCCAGATGGCCATGGAGATTCCCAGGAACAGTGACGGTCGGATCTTTGTCAGAAGCAAATTTGACGGCAGCTGCATGAGAAGATACCCGACGAAGAGGATGCTCGTCGCTAGATTGTAGTCGGTCCCCTTCATGCCCAGGTCCTTCTCGAGCGTACCAAGACGCGCTTGCGACAAGTTACTGCTCATGTCAGCGGCTGCATATTCCGATAAGAAAGCTTGTCGCGCACTTTCGATCCAAGAAGTTCAACAGGTACATCAGTACCAGAAATGGAAGCAGATGCCAGTCGACTTTGCGCAGGACTTTCCGGGCCATTCGCTGGTGCCATTCCGGCCCTTTGGCAGCATAAGCCTGGTACATAGCATCGTGCTCTGTCTGGGCATCTTTTGTCCCGCGGTATTCCACGAACTCTTCGGTTGTCTTGTCCATGATGCTTGTACTTGTCTACAATTACCCCGTGATTGCCCGGGAACCGCCATGCTCAGGATTTATAGCAAATTTGCTGATCGACATTGACAGCTCGTGTTCGGGACATTTCCGAATGAGGGGAATCAACCCCAGCTTGACAGAATCTGGGGAAACCGTGTGTGGTGAACATTCGGTGCATCCTTCACCGAGCTGCGTTGGTCACGAGATATTATTCTAGGTCTGGGCCGAGATAGATGTCTATAGTTGCATTGGCGCTAGGCTTCGGAAATGCTCTTCCATGCTGGGGATGTTGTACCATTGAGCATTCAGGCTTGAATGAGCAAGGGCCATAGCCCGCCACCACATCCGATCCTATAGCTTCTCAGGAACTCGCATTTGCATCTCTGAAGCGACGAACCCCGCGCGCATTGATTGCATATCGGCACATACCACCGATGACGATCTAGGCTGAGCTTGTCGAATTGAAACCAATCCTGCTGGGCAGTCACCGAGCTAGTGAGAAACTGGAGATATTGACGATCACATACCGAGTACGGAGTACGGCTCATAGTCCTAGATGTCCCCGGAATCGGAGCGCTCTTTCTGGTACGCGATCTGCACCGCCACAGTGCTACTCTGTTGTCAGCCACATGTGGCCATGCGCAAATTACTGTGACGTCATCGACCGACGCTGCGCTAGTTTGCATAATACTCTCGCATGTATTATGTGCAAACAAGGCTAGTCTAATGCTTCAAGAGATATATATCCTTTCCTTATACGCACAGCGTGCTATTCATAGCATCTGATATGACCGATGATCGGGTCTTAGCGAGATAAAGTTGAAATGACGATGAGATCCGGTTGTGGCGAATCCCGCAAGCGAATCACACCTTGAATCATAGTGGAGTGCAATCTCCCGTAGGGTTCAGGGATTCGATTCTTTGGTACGAAAACGGAGGGAAGGAAAGGGGCATTCCAAGGCTATATAAAGGCCTCAGCTGGTCCTGTTCCTGCTTCTTCAACAACGATCCTCTTCTACATCTGCATCCCTCAGTAATACCCATATTCACACAACTCGTCATGGACAAGCTTTCCGGTCTCGCATCCAAGCTCGGCGGCAAGAGCCAGAGCAACCAGCAGGGTAGCAGCAGCGGCGGCGGCTCCAACAACCAGGAAGATTACGTTGACAAGGGTGTGTTCTACCTACACAAATCCGTGAAAGCCTCCGTGAAAGTATTCGATGTTAATGACCACCAGGTCTCGACTCCATTGAGAAGAAGTTTGGTGGCGACCCGTCCAAGCTGCGGGATACCAACGAAAAAATCACCGATGCCGGTCGCCAGCAGTTTGAGAGCCGGACTGGGTAAGTGGTTCATGCCATAGACTACGATTGCATATTCTAATATCTTGTCAACAGCAAGCACGTTCCGGAAAAGTTCTCCAACTAAATCGGATCTACTCGTTTACCATAATGGCGTTTGGGAAGGATACCTAGATTATATCATGGATTAATCGTGTCAAAAGATCGACACGGTTTATGAATACAATGGATGTTAGATGTCTTTGAATGGGATATAGCCGTCTACGTCCGTACCCTTTTCTGGTGTTGTCGTAGAGTATTGGCATATACTTGGGACTCCTGAGTATCAAGGAACACAAGGATAATGCTGAGTATTATATACAGTCAGCTCTTTGCCGAGCGTTTGCTTGCGATACTTCCAGATCCTGATCTCACAAAATTCCCGATTCACCAGGCCATTGCGCCTCTTTAAGTTCTGCAAAGAGGCATTCCCCGCCGATTTTTCCAATCCGCCCAAGAATTCGACTTGAACTGGCCGCGTACGATCGTATTAGGAGGTCTTCGGGACTGGTAATGACATTCGGAGGCATGTATGGCCTCTTCCACATTAAATGGTAACTTCCATAGTGACGCCTGATATTGATTGCATGGACAAGGTAGGCGTGGGATTTACTGGATTATTATGTCGGGGTCATATGTAATGCTTCTCTCGAAGCTTCAATAGCCCGGCCAATCTCATCCACATTCCCACTCCGCTTGTACATTTCACCACGCAATCGCCCAAGGAGACTGAGAATGGAGGGGTGTTGCAGAGATTCATTCATCGAATCGATGGCTTTCACGGCATTCCGATAGATGTTCAAGATCAAAATCTTTTAGATGTTGTTTGAAAATAACTTACGAATTTCCGCTCGAAGTCGCAAGCCGAAAAGGATAATCAGGTTGGTCGATCGACGTAGTTTTCAAAGCAGCCGTGACACTTCCATCACTTGGTCATGGTCTTTCGAGTCTTCTGTCTGTATACACAAGCGGTTTAACACTCTCACGTGTTGAAATACAACAATTAGCCGATTAGGATGTTCAACAGGAGTTAAATATAACCTTACTGTACGCTTTTCAATCGTTATCATTTCAGATTGCTCCAGAACACTTGCCTATTTAGAATTTGATAATGGGGTAAATTTACTGGCAATTTTGATGTTCTATCTCTGAAAACTCGGGCGATTGGTGTGAAGAGCACGATGTCGGCGACGTCAGCATTGTTTCTTGCCGTCGATTTTATCACTACTGGCCTAACATTTTAACATGCTTCCATTGATACCCGAGCTTTATACACCTAATCTATTACAATCGGAACGGGCGTAAACTATTGCGTATGAAATGGTATTTGACTTTTTCGAGAGTGGGACCATTGACAAATTGACAGGACCCCCTCAGACACTCATATCCACCGCAGTTACAAACAAAGCTCGAGATTCAGGCTTCCATCAAAGGCAAACGTATGGGCTTTACGAGCAAGTGTTAGGAACATTGTTGCTGTTGTAAGCCCTGTTGCTCTCGGAGCCCATGTTGCCGCTGGAGCCACCCTCCCACACCGAAGGCCCAGGCAGAGTATAAGACGTGGGGTGCATGTAAATACTGTAGTGGATATTCTCATCATCAGGCTTGTAGACACCGGGAATCTTAACAGTGGGCGAGGGGTCTCCTGAGCCCTTGCCGCCGACTTCGATCTGGGCGCAGGTGAAATAGAACTCGGCGTTGCCAGAAAAGCCTCGGTGGAGGGCAATGTGCTCAACACGGACAAGGTACTGGCCCGCAGGGAGGTCAGACGGGATCTTGAAAGACGCCTGGTTCTTGTCCCAGGTGCACCAGTCTGTGTCTTCGAGACCCTTTTGCGAGATGTCGTTGCAGAGTCCTTCCTGGTAGACCTTGAACCAGTCGCCGGAACCGTCGTATTGTGTGACATCACCGGGGGCCTTGGACATGTATATTTGCAGTGGTCCTGGGTGCTTCATGGTGGCGCCTGGAAGACACGTCAGTCTGGCGTTTTCCAAAGCGTCTAGGGAATAGGAATGGAGACGCAGAGATAAATGAAAGCTCAATTAAACATACCATAGGCCAGCTCGAAGCCAATCTCAGCGCCAGGTTCAGCCTTGTAGACCTTGGTGTCGGCAGCAGACGACATGGAGCCCTGGTTGCAACGGAAATCATCGTTGAGAATATCGGAAGCAAGGGTGGGCTGGTAGCCATTGCTATTCCGACGGATATACTCAAAGTCGTTGGTTTTCTCCCCGTTCACGATGAGCTTCGAGAAGACGTAGTGGCCGGAAACAACGGGGAGACCCGCACCGGCCAGCATCACAGAAATACCGAAAGCCGTGGAAAGTTTCATTTTACCCGGACCAAGTGCTTTCGGGTCAAGCAGAAGAGAACGGCTGAAGTCAAAGCACGATAAACGGAGACAGAGAGGTTAACGTCAGGAAAGAACCTGTTGTTTGACTGGAAACATTTAAGCTGTGAGGGAAATGGAGTCCCTTCTTATGCATCTTCCGGGCATGACTTTACTGATCTTCTTTTCCATCGGCTCTCCTGGCGTCAAATTAATCAGGGACACGACGAAACTCAACGTGAAGAGACGATTGGTCTGCCACTCTTGGCATTGCCTATATACTGATTATAGACTCACTCTTTAGACTCGCAAGTGTAAGCATATCAGTTTCTGTATATTTTCATGATTCAGGGCGCAAGCCAAATAGTATGTTACTCACTTCGGGGGTCCACAAAGGAATGGTCCGACTCGTATGGCTCGAAGTAGACTAATTTAGCTTCACTTATAGAAGCATGGCTGACCTAGGCCGATCGACGAATATAGATGAAGCATCTTTCGCATCAGTATGACACTGGGCTCGAAATGCTCTACCTTAGTAGTCCTTTACGTCAACTGACCGGGTATCCCGATTAGGCAGAGTGACAAGGCAATCGGCGGATCTTCAACTGCCGAGAAGACATTTGATAATGAACCAGCCCTGTACTTGATACTACGAGTAGTGGTTAGCCACTATTCATTACGTGCCTGGCCTTAGTACCTTAATTACGGCAATACTCAGGGTCCCACTTACCCGCTGTTAAAGCCAAGCCTTAATGCGGACCAATAAATACTGGACGCCAAGCCATCACCCAGTTTAGACCGCGGCTCTGTGTTTCAGGGCATAACAGGGCCCTCTTCCTGACAGGGCTCGATGAGTTAGCTACTATACCAGTATCTGGTGTTAGGCGGTTGATCGTCCATCGACCGAGGCCGTTCTGTACAGGGATCTTCGGCCGTTAACCGATGTATTTTGGCAATTCTAGCAAACCGGGTGCGTCACGCTGCTGTCTCGTAGAAGAATTAGGCACCCCAAAGCGATAGAATCAGACAATCTGCGGCGGGAGAGGCCAGCTTCACAACCATATTTGGACATGATAGTCCTCCCTCCACTTTCCTTATCCTGAATGTGACTTTCAAGTCTATTTAAGAAGAGTAGGTGTTCCCTGAACTACTTACCCAACCTTTGTTCTCTAACTCTCAACGTCGAACGCCATTCATTGGTTCTCCGGAATCGATCCATCAACATCATGAAACCCGTTACTGCAACACGAGCCCTGATCCTTGTCGGTGCTGCTGCAAGGCAAGGCCTTGCTGCCGCCACTCAGGGGCTCTCTGAGGACGTCTATAGTCGCTTAGTCGAGATGGCTACTATCTCCCAGGCTGCCTATGCTGACCTGTGCAACATCCCAGCGACAATCAACACAGTGGAAAAGATTTACAATGCCGACATGGATATCAACGGATGGGTTCTTCGAGACGATAGTCGTCAGGAAATCGTCACTGTTTTCCGGGGCACGGGCAGTGACAAAAACATGCAAATCGACACCAATTATACGCAGGCTCCTTTTGACACTCTTCCTCAATGCAGCGGCTGTGCCGTGCATGGCGGGTACTATGCTGGCTGGATATCCATCAAAGATCAGGTCGAGTCCTTGGTTCAACAGCAGGCTAGCCAGTATCCTCAGTATGGATTGACAGTCACGGGTCATAGGTATGCATATTCCATCCTCAATTAGAGTGACAATGGACAGATCTCTCTCTTCTCGCCTTCTGCTTTCTTTCCATTCGGTCAGTTAGCTGACACGTAAACTAGTCTGGGCGCATCCATGGCCGCAATCACTGCAGCACAGCTCTCTGCCGCATACGACAACGTCAGTCTGTATACATTTGGCGAGCCACGAACCGGGAACCAGGCCTATGCGATGTACGTTAACAAGGCTTTCAAAGCCCAGAGCCCCGATACAACTACGTACTACCGCGTCACCCACGCCGACGATGGTATCCCGAACCTTCCTCCTACTTCGCAAGGCTATGTCAGCTCTGGCATAGAATATTGGAGTGTAGAGCCCCACAGCGCCCAGAACACATATGTCTGCACCGGGGGAGAAGTCCAATGTTGCGAAGCCCAAGGTGGACAGGGAGTTAACGACGCGCATGTTAATTATTTCGGGATGGCTAGCGGAGCCTGTTCCTGGTAATCGCGGATCTGTTGGACTTTTGTCTTTAGCGGTACAAACAACAAAGCGATCTATTTTCAAATGGGACAGCCAGAGGATCCCACGCCCTTGCGCTCTAAACAGGACGGGCAAAGAAGTTATCGTTTACCGGCGAAAAGTGTCAGCAGTAGGCATTGTGATTTTGTGATTTTAGGTTGTGAGCATCTTGTACACAGGCATGGGTCTAAACGGACAATGGAATATCTTCATTGGTCCGCGACATATTCTTCTTTTCAACTTTCTGTAGTATCGGGGCGTTCCTGTTGGTAGAAACCGCCCGGTGAATGAAGATCAGTGTTTAGGGCAGGATGAAGAGGTTTCGGCCATGAGTCTATTTGACTTCCTATACAAATAAAAGGCTATGTGAGGCTGCTCACGATCTGCTGTTTTCTGATACTGCTTAGGCCGAGTTTTACCTACTCTTACTAGATCTATCGCGTGCCTGTTACCAAAAGTTGCCGCTGACTACCGTGTCAGGGATATCTAGCACTATTCCCAACGTGCTGATGGCCACGATCACCGTCGGCGCACTGGCGGTGAACTGCGTCAATATCTGCTGATTGTCGACCTAGTCGTGGAAATACATCTCGCATCCCAATTGCCCGGCAACACCCGCACATGCTTTATCTACATTGTGCATATGGTCACCTGCTCCCGGGGGGCCCTCGGTGAGGTGCATGCTGTCTTGGCTTAATTTATATGTTCTTGATGTGGTGTACTAAATCTGGATTATATTGCCTAGAGCTAAACCTAAAACCTAATGAGTGGCGAGATATGGGCTTGTCAGCCAAGGGTGCGTCTCATGTTATCAAGCTATATCGGTTTGTTTCACTCATTCAGGATTGGATTGACATGGTGGCACGGGTACACCCGTAGTTCCACTTTCCGTTTCGGATACTGGCCTTCCAGGGATCTGGCTTAGATAAGATCTCTCGAGCCTAATGCTCCAAGAGATTCTTGGAATTTAGTTAGGAAGATCGCATCCCCAAGTAGTAGTCTATATAACCCTCATGGTCAGGAGTCCAGCAGCAAATAACACCGACTCAAAGATAAAGCAAAACACGTCTGCAGTGCTACAATCTTCACCATCTAGTCCTGGTTTCCGGCAGTCGACAAGCTACTCATGGAGGTCCACCCGAGAGCTCGTCGGAAAATGGATCTCAAACTAGCCCCAGGTCCCTTCGCCATAGGGTAAGTTTAATATAGTCCGATAGGTTTTATCTACATGGTATCCTAACGCCTGCCCCTATAGCACAGTAATACCCAAAAATGGGACGAGTAAAACAAAGCCATTGCGAGTCGAAAACACCAATTACGCTGTTGTTCCGCCGGCTAGATGTGGGTGTCGATCATTTACATGAAACATTCGATCCGCCTGGCAAATTTGATTAGTACTTGGAAGCCAACCCGGCGATAGTGTTTGGGGTCATGAAACAATAGATCTCTTTTCTGGGCAGTTAGGTTGTTTCCAATAAATATGGAAGCTAGTCGGGGAGGTATAAAGGCGGTTGGTTTTCCGTCGATTGAGGACAATAACAACTTCGCTCAGCGATCAGCTACATCGAGTTGGAGTTTGCAATGACAACGTTGAAGGCAAGCAAAATGGTTGCATTCTCTTTTCTCGTCTTCGCCCTCTCTGCCATCTCTGCCTTCGCTGCGCCCGGCAACAACTCCGCTCTTGTCCAGCTTGCGAAGCGCGCGATCACCAGCTCCGAGACTGGCACCAACAACGGCTATTACTACTCCTTCTGGACCGATAACGGCGGCGATGTGAGCTACAGCAACGGCAACGGCGGCCAGTATAGCGTCGAGTGGAAGAACTGCGGCAACTTTGTCGCCGGAAAGGGCTGGAATCCCGGCAGTGCCAAGTATGTTCACTCATAGGCCTCCAATCCATAAAGTGGAAGGAAACTAACGGCGATGCTGTATAGGACCGTCACCTACAGCGGCAACTTCAATCCCAGCGGAAACGGCTACCTTTCCCTCTATGGCTGGACCAAGAACCCTCTTGTCGAGTACTACATCGTCGAAAGTTACGGCGACTACAACCCCTCCAGCGGCACCACCCAGATCGGCAGCATCGAGAGCGACGGCAGCACCTATAAGATTTACAAGACCACTCGTGTGAACGCGCCTTCCATTGAGGGCACCTCGACCTTCGATCAGTACTGGTCCGTCCGCGAGAACCACCGTGTCGGCGGCAGCATCACCGTCCAGAACCACTTCGATGCCTGGGCTAAAGCTGGTTTGACTCTGGGTACCCACAACTACATGATCCTTGCTACGGAGGGATACCAGAGCAGCGGATCTTCTTCGATCACAGTCCAATAAATTGGCTCTTGTCGTTCCTCTCTTCATTCATGCTCTACTGCGGCAATTTGTTAAATTTGCTAGAAAGGGGACCGGGAGTCGGTTGGCGATTGCAGTAGGTTGGCCTCTTTCAAGTCGAGGAGACCTATGGGGATGTACTTTCTTAGTACTTCAGTTTGCTGTATATAGGTATAGCCCCGCAGGTACCTTTCGGATTTTTGAATATAATGCACTCACAGCACAATTCTCTGCCATACTGCAGTTTGCCAATTGATTGTACTCTGTAGAAACAAAGCCTCGGGTCTGGGCTAACTATACACCAGCACGAGACCGTGAAAAGACAATCCCAATAAATGGCGCGGAGGCTAAAACTGCCGGTCAAGCCGGCCCGACCACGACACCAAAAAATGGCTTGTTGAATATATTAGATGCATAAGTGGGCACCAATAGGACCTCCCTGCCACCTCGCTATATTCACACCACTGTAGACCTAGTCGGACTGACAGCCGCTAAACAATGTTATCCCCTGTCCAAGGCGCACTGGACAACGGCGCGGCCCCGAGGTAAACTTTTGAAATTTTTGTGCCGAAGGACCTGCGCTTATAGCCCCCAAGAAACTGACGGGCTTATAAAGATCGTATCGCTAAGATGCAACAGTCAATCACTCACATTATTATCAGAGCTGACTATACAGAACATGAGCCACCTCAATCGTCTCATCCGGCAGAAGCGGCCGGCCGGTCGACCAGTTAGTTGGCTGGCATCCTGTCCCCAGCCACGTATATATATAACGTGCATGATAGGCGGGTGAGACAGTAATTGTTCAACATATTCTTGACCTAGATGCACAAGCATTCCCTCAGCTTTGCCATGTTGAATATATGGCCAATTGACTACTCAGAGAATGCAGTGCATCATGTGTCAGCAAGTGCTGGGCTCCAAACTTTGTAAATTGCCAACCACAACTCAATATGTGCTTTATCTGAACATATGACTATAAGAGAACTTCTTCATCATGATTATACGTGTTATTCCTAGAGAAAGGGTAACTTAATAACAGTCATGTTCTATCTGTTTATATGCTATGCCTTTCCACTGCTACCCATGATATCCATCCAGTGCTCCATCTCCCTCGTCAACACATCGATTCCTTCATCAATTATTTGCGTGAAGGGTTTGTTTATGTTCGCTCTAAGATAGTCTTGCCATGGCTGCAACACGAGTTTGTTCACGTTGAATTTGGTAACGCCTGCTTCGACGCATTCTTTGCACAGATCCGGGGGAAAGTCGTTGGTACCGTGAAGCACGAGACGAACACGGCCATTCAACGCGTCGAATATGCGCTTAAGCCTACACTGTTGCATTAGCTGCCACTCGTCATATAAGGAATACCATCTTCTCACCGATCCATATCGAGTTGAGGTCCCTCGGGACCGTAGTCACCATGGAGATTACCTACACTCGGGGCCAGAAAGTCAATCCCAGCGCTGATGAATCCTTCCACATCTTCTACATTCGTCAGGATTCCTGACACAAGGTTAGCTATCACAAACCTGGCACAGACTCTATGCTAATCGATGTCCATACCAGCCAAATCTCCCGTATCCGATATCCCATCTTCTCCTCCTTCAATCCGTCCCGTTTCGGCCTCCACCGCGATCCCTCGTCCATGGCAGTACTCGCGCAAAACTTTCGTCTTAGATAGATTCTCCTCTTTCTCATAGTGGCTCATATCCACCATTATCGAATCGAATGGCAGATTGTCGGCAACGGACTTGATCTGGTCGTAATTTTGTGCATGGTCCAAGTGGACAGAGATAGGCACTGATGCTGTTTTGGCTGCTGCAGCAGCCGCATGGATCAACGACGGGGTCTGGGTTAAGGCCGAAGGAAATAGTTGTATGATCAAGGGCGATTTGCGATTCTCCGCTGCGCGAACAAAGGCCGTGATATGCTCGACATTATATCTGGCTCAGTCAGTTGCCTTGTCTAGAATTCTATCATATCGCACTAACGCGATGGCTGCCAGAATGCCGTAACGCCCCTTCTCTGCAGCCTCGAGGATTTGCAATGTTTTGTTACTCGAGCGCCAGGCCATTTTAACACCTGCCTCAAGAGTTCCGACTCTAATCGGTTGGTTGAGCTGTTTAAATCAATTGATTTTATGCCCGTTATCATCGTCCCTCGGCCTGCCTTAGAACCCCGCAAATGCAGATAATTGTTGCACCGAAAAGCTCGTCTCGAGGACCCCGGGTATGCAACCGGGGATTCTGGAATTGCTCCGAGGGAGAGGCTTTTCGCCAATCAAACTTTGCTTCACCGCACCGAAAAATGCCCACTGGAACCTCGTCGCGACTTCTTGATAACACCGAGACTCTCGAGTCGACACTTTGCGTCTTTGAGTGCCCACCCCCTACCCTGCCGCAAAAGAATTGCCATTTATCGTTCATAGATCACCTGATACGTGCAGTAGGGCTAGTACTTATTTGCGAAATACGTCATGGCAGACGCTTCGCGTGGCATCCGCAAGCCACGAAAGTCCCGAGGCAGGGGACTGCGTGCCACTACCGGATGGTATTCTACTCGCTTTCCATATGGTCGCGTCGCGTGCATGTCACTGACGGTAATAGCTTAGTTTGCAAGCGGCGCCATGTTAAATGCGACGAAGTTAGTAGTAGGCCAGTTGGTTCTCCAAAAAAGGTAACTGATCCAAACGTACCAGGTTCGCCCACAATGTGGGCCTTGCGCCAAGGGCCAACGCCCATGCGTTTATGGTGGCAGCGATACTGTATCACAACGGATTGATGCTTCCTCTTCCGATGGAACTGTGCAATGCGTAACCTCACCGCAGTCGCAAATCCATGAGCCCCTGCGAGTTCTGGTGGACGCATGCCATCAAGAACAACCTGTTCAACATCCCACTGATGTCACCTTTCGGAAATCGTTCACGACGTCTCCAGCCCTGAGTACTACTAGAGCTGTTTCTCGATACGGCCAGGGGGTGTCCCCGCTATCGCCCTCGGAATATGCACCGTCACCCAGCACAGAGTCTTCGTCCGCATCCAACAGATTAGCACCGTTAAGCTGGTTCGCACTACTTGCAAATGATGCTGCCAACGCGGATAGAGACTTTCTCTTATCTCCACCGCAGGGAATCCCTTCATCTGTTGCAGTAGAATCCCCGGTCGCTCTGCCACAAAGCCCGGTTTTGCAGCCACATAATCAACGCGAACGCGAAAGCTTTCGAGCGGCTTCTTTCCGGAGGGACCCTGAGATCGACGAAAGACTAGTCGCAGCGCCAGTCGACGATGCGCCGGCATCATTGCCAGATGAATATTCCTCCTGGAGTACTGCGACTCCCATTGAATTGTCGGACCAGGGTCATTTCATGTTCAACCACTTTGTGCGAACACTAGGCGGGTGGATGGATTTCTTTGACCCGACACTGCAACTTTCTACTGCACTGCCGCATCTGGCTCTGAGGAACATCGGATTGATGAAGGCGCTTTTAGCTCTCTCAGCACGACATCTATCGCTGTGGAACGAGACTAACCAGTATCAACACAACGGCAATCCTTTCGACATCGCAGACTCTGAGAAGGAGGTAGCTTGCACAGTCAATCGTAATGTTGCCGTTCAGTATTACTATGAAACACTGCAATATTTGAACAAGGCCATGCACTATCCTTCTTACACTCGCAGCGCCGAGTTGCTTTGTACGGCGCTTCTCATTAGCACGTATGAAATGATTGATGGCTCCAACTATGATTGGGAGCGTCATCTTAAGGGGGTGTTCTGGATCCAACGGTTCCAGAATAACAACGGTGAATCTGGAGGCGTTCGACAGGGAGTTTGGTGGGCCTGGCTTAGACAAGATGTCTGGGTAGCCATGCGAGAGCGTCGCCGAGTTTTCTCATTCTTTCAGCCTCGGAAGCAATATTCCATGCTAAATTCTGCCGAGTTTACTTGTCGTGCGTGCTATCTACTATCACAATGCGTGAATTACTCCTCCCGGGAAGAATCTGAGACCACCAACATACAGCAACGGCTGGAGCGGGGGAACGAATTGCTTTTCATGCTGCAGGAATGGCAGGATTACCTACCGCGGGAATTCAAGCCACTTCCGTTGAAGCAGACTTCCGAGGTCTTTCCACCAATCTGGATCCACCCTCCCCCTTACGCCGCGGCTGTACAGCTGCACAGTTTAGCTCGCATCCTGGTGGTTTTGCATCGTCCATCAATTGGTGGCCTCCAGGATTACCGCGCCGCGCAAAGACTGCTTGCAGCGTCTGTCAGTACCGTCTGCGGAATAGCACGCATGATTAAAGAAAACGATATCCCCGCAAGTCTTGTGTCGCTTAATTGTCTATTTGGAGGTAATGGCCCTTTCTCTCAAAGCAGTACCAGCTGCTAACCCCAACTTCCACACAGCTGGAATGAGTGTCCATGCTCCCCATGAACGAACAGCACTGTTGGATCTCATCGAGATCTTCCAGCGTCGGGTTCGTTGGCCTGCCGATTCATTGAGGATGGAGCTTGAATTGGAATATCAGAAAGATGGGCTTTCTGCCTTCGCTGGTTGAACCCTGTCGAATGCAGCAAATCTTCTACTCCTTTTCTGAAGCAACCGAATAATAGTCCCGTACGGGGAGAGGATCCCGCCAAACTCAAGCAAATAGATGGTCTCTGCATTGCACTATCACACTAACAGCCGTACTATACTGTCGGCAGCCCCTGTTGCTCTGGGACCTCCTGGGAATATTTGTATCCGGAGTATGCGGTCGCTGCTTATACAGAAGCAGACACCATTTGGGCCATTATATTACTTTGAGAGGGGCCCGGTTCGTACAAGTGATCTGGAACAAGGCATGGCCAAACTTGATACATGTGAGTCCCAAGAAGCTGAATGCTATGTATATAGAAATGCAACTGTATCATTATCATTTGTCATAACAGTAATCTAACTTCATTCCCCTGGTTGCTCACTCTCTGTCCGCTTTGATCGATAGCGGAACCAAAAGTGCAACGCCAAGTATACTACAACGCCCAAGGCCAACATCGCTGATATGACGGAGAACCCCATGGTATATTTCGGACTGTCAGAGTCCGGAAACAAGTACTAAGACATTGTCAGTATCAAAGTTGTTTGTTCAATGCAGGTTCCAATACTGACCGAGCCATAGATCTGCGCTAGGTTTCCCAGAGCGTTCACCAACGCAAGACTTACACCTCTGGTCTGAGGATGCATGTTCGAAAATGCCGATGAGGCATAGGCAAGACTCATTCCATTCGTTGTCCAGAGACCTGATGCCATGAGCACGAGGAGAGCATATCGAGCGGTGTAGTCATACACTGCACACACTGCGATTGAGCATATGAGCGAGAACATCAACCAGCAGGAGATAATGAGGCCTCGCCACGAGGGGATCTTATCGCTGAAGTAGGATGTGATTAATGTACAGACAAATGCAACGCCGTATATAGGGATGGTCAGGAAGTTTGTTCTCTCAGTGGAGGAGTCTCCGAAGAGACCTTCGATCAATGTGGGATAGAAATACGAGAGGGTACTGGAGCCAACAATTACCTGGTGGTTGTCAGCGCTGTGACTCCATGCGGTCAAGGGAACGAGAACGTACCATGTACCCTACGACAAACATCCAGGTTCGCCAATCCTTGACTGAATCAACCATAGCTTGCCGGGGCGACAGCTGCTCACTGTCTTGAGTCATGGCAGTGACATCGTCTGCTAATCGAGCGACCGCAATATTCCGCTGTCGCTCTGAAAATCTCTTAGATGTGGCAGGAAAGTCCGGAAGGACAAAGGCTGCAATCAAAGCAACCCCAACCGTTGCAGCTCCTTCCACTATGAAGAGCCAACGCCAGCCTCTAATTCCGTGTGTCCCTTCCAGTCCCTTGACAATTACAGCCGCAAGAAGGCCTCCGAATGCACCGGATAGAATAGCGGCCGAGATATAGATACCGAATCGCTTGGACTGCTCCGTCCTCCTGTACCAAGATGCAATCACCATGAGAACGCCTGGTGCGAAGCCTGCCTCGACGCAACCTACGGCCGTTAGCCAAAACATATATTAATGAGGCTCTGTTAGCACTTGCCTATGATTGCGCGCAAAGCTACGAGGTGCTTGAAATTCTTGACGGCGCCCATGACACAGGTCAATGCACCCCACAGAGCCATAATCCCTGACAAAAACAGGGATGGTCTGATTCGACTGAGGAGCATACTATACCGACATGTTAGCCCCGTAGGGAAAGAGTGATGGGAACACTTACTTGCTGGGAACTTCAAAAACGACGTAGCCGATGAAGAAGACGACCAAAGCAATGGAATATTGGCTCGACGTTAAGTCCAAATCAGTCTCCATGCCCGAGATCTTTGCGTTCCCAATACTGTGTGGTAAGGTGTCAGTGACCCGTCCCCGATACCATGGCCCACCAGAATCCACATACTTTGTTCGGTCCATGTAAGATAGCAGGTACATAATCCAGACCATGGGCAGGAGGACCAAATCGATCTTCCTCACCAGAGCTTTCTCCTCCTCCGGAGACCAAAATGGGGCATCGGGGCCTACATTCTCGATTTCTTTGGAAGTGATTTCTCCTTTCTCTTCGATATCAAGACTAGCTGCCATCTCGTGAGTAAAGTCGGGTAAATTGTTTTATAGCAACCGCAACAATAACACAGTGCCTGGTAGCTATAGGATTTATCTTCAGTATCCCAGGCGGCCGCCGATATTTATCTTTTTCCTAGCATAATGCATGTGTCCGGGATCTTGTAACATTCCTAGGAATCAGCGTCATTGATAGGAAGATGCCGCCATGGATAAGCATGAATGTCCAAAGATGGAAGAATTGCAGACAAGGATATACTTGATTTCTCGATATGGTTGGTTTCTCTGAATGACAAGACTGCCATCTGCACCCCGCGCTGTCATGCTCCATTGGGCTGATAGTGTCCACCTCCACAAAGCACCCACATTTCCCCGCAAAGTTTATTCACCTCTCTTTGAGATCATTTCTATAAGTCCTCGAAGCGGAGGAATCTGACAAGCTTGACGGCAGCGTGCATCTTTGCCAAGGGGGGGAGGGCCGAGAGTACCTCGAGTCGAGGCAGTTCGGCTTACTCGGAACAGTGCCGACTAGGAAAACCAAGCTTTCCGGGGTGACCTGACAGATCTATTCGTTGAATAAAGCCCCCACGGCTATAATGGCTGTATCTATCTCCTACTGACGTCCAATATATTACAGAGAAAAAGAAGAGTTCCCATTCGCCCCCGCTGAGGAACATTCAGGATATTACCGCGATACGAACCGAGCGTTCGAGGCTCGAGCCGAAGATCTGGGGCGTCGGGGCATGGCCGATGTTCTAGCTTGGAAAACGGCCGAAAAACTTCTTCGTTGCGACGCGAGAGCCGTGTGTATGTGGGGTGGAACAGGAGTATTAAAGAGACTGCCTGTCTCTTAGATCCGAAGACTGCACGCTCTTGGCAACTCTCAATTGATATCCTGCGAAACAATTATACGCGGACATATCTTACTTTCGTCAAAATGACTGCGACCGAGAATGGAACTAACAAAGCGATACAGTCCTACGTTAACACCATGCCCAGCTCGAATTTTACCTGGCAAATCACGCTCGCTGAGAAAGTGATCGCAATCACCGGTGCGAATCGAGGAATTGGTCTCGGAATCGCAGAGGTCTGCTTTGCCAATTCGGCCAAAGTTGTTTACTCACTGGATCTTATGGATCCGGGTGAGGACTTCGCGGGACTGCAGAAGAAATACTCAAATTTCCGATACATTCAAACGGATGTGACTTCGGAGGAGAGCGTTCAGAAAGCCGTCGACCAGATTGTGGAGGAGAATGGACGGGTTGATGGGTTAGTTGCCAACGCTGGCATGACCAAACACCAACCGGCGCTTCAATTCGACCGTCCGGAATTGGAAAAGCTGTTCAATCTTAATGTGAGCATTTCCTGGGTAGTTTGGCTCCTTTGTCTAGGCTGACTGTCGCAGGTCTTCGGGGCATACTTCTGTGCTCAGATTTTTGCACGGAAATTTATGGAGTTGGGCATTAAGGGATCTATTGTCATGACAGCGAGCATGACTTCCTATCGGCCGAATCGGGTGAGTATAGTCCAGTCCATTCGACTCGACCAAGTGAATTGCTAATTATCCTTAGGCGGCTCCCTCTGCTCCCTACGGTGCGACAAAAGCAGCTGGTAAGCGCACATTCTATGCTATACTTTCGGGTTAATCAGCTTAACCTTTCGGTGTCTGTCTAGTCCGGAATATGTGCCACACATTGGCCATGGAATGGAGCAAGCATGGCATTCGCGTCAACAGTATCTCGCCGGGATTTGTGAGAACAGCCATGACCTACTACGTTGAACGCGCGCCCGACTGGGACCTCAAGATGCAATACTACGGTGGGATGCCGCGCCTGGCAGATCCTCGAGAGCTGGGAGGTGCCTACGTATATCTATTGAGTGATGGAAGCTCGTATACTACGGGGATTGACATTCCAATTGCTGGTATCGTTGGGGCTTGGTAGTGTAGTAGTGGATGGGAATAACAGCTAATGCATTCTTTTTTGACATTGTATATAACTATTGCATGTTTCAATAAATTGATGAATTTTATCAATGGAGTTTAGCGGTTTTCGCGCTTTATGCTATAACTTCTCAAGATCGATCTCGGCCAGACTGGCAGTTTTAGACCCGGACATTGTCCTTGGGTAGACCCAAGTGGTTTTTGGGTACGGATCTCTTACCTAGGCCTCGAAATGGGACCGCAAGGACCGCACCACAGCGGTCCAGTCAAGACCGGCGGTCTTACAAACAAGACAAACATAGAAATTCCATGGTATGCATATTTTATGCAATACCTATCTGTATTTCCTGGTATTTTGCTTACAGTCTTACAATCAGTTTGAACGTTTGATGAATATTGAATAACCAGGTAGATATGATATACAGTCTAGAGTGTCACGGATGACCCCGTGACCCCGCCCTGGGGTTGGGGCAGAAGTGCCCGCCCCCCTGATTTTTTGGGTGCCCCGTTGGGGCTGTCACGGGCTCGGAATAGTAGATACTATGAAGCGAATACCGATACTAGCCAAGAGAACCGACAAAACTCCATCTTCATTGACGGAGATGAAAATGAAGAACAACGCAGAGTGACTTTGGAGGAGTTCCTGCAATATACCTGAGGAACTAGAATGGTTATTTGAGAAACTCCAAGCAACCCACCAACGATATGAAGACCATCTTGATGACCATAAAGCTCATCTTGCTGAAGAAGAGCTTCAAGGTCAAACCAAGGATGGAGAGATTGCGCTCCTGCGCCGTGAAACAGAATCGATGAAAGGACAGCTCCAGGATGTCAAGAAGCAACTTGCAGATGTGATGATAGAATGCAATACATTTGGCAGCCAGATTGCACAACTGGTAGTGAGTGGTGCCAGCGGTCAAGCCTCCCCAATGCCCGTCAATAGCAAATCCACCAAGATCCCAGATCCCCCAATGTTGACTGATGGCAAAGAACCCCAGTTTGAAGACTGGGTGCTTCTGATGTCTCAGAAGTTCACTGCCAATGCTGATCACTTTGACACCCCTCAACTCTGCATGGCTTATGTTGCCAGCCGTTGTAATGGTAAAGCTTGAAAGCACATCACCCCCTGCATATGAGAGGATGTTATGAACCCATACACCGATTCAAAGGATATGCTCGATCACCTGAAAACAATATATGATGACCCGAACTATGTTACCACTGCAAAGCATCAGTTCCGACAGCTGTACATGAAGACCAGTGACAAATTTCACAACTTTTTTATCTGAATTCCTCTACCTTGCAGCAGAGGCAGGCATTGCTGAGGATGACTGGAGAGATGAGCTCTACACCAAGCTAACAACTGAGCTCCAGATGCTTTGCATCTCTGATAGCTTCAAGGGCGGTACTTTCCAGGAGTTCTCCAGTGCTGTCTCCCAGACTGCAAGCTGCCTTGAAGTCATCAACCACCGGATCCAGAAGAATTGAACATTCACTCCAAATAAGAATATCAACAAGGAAGCTAACCAATCTGGGACTGCTGCAAAGAAAGAACTAGCAGTATTAGAGTGTCACAGATGGCCCCATGACCCCGCCCCGAACCCGCCCCAAACCCCGCCGGGGCGGGCTTCGGGGCAGAGGTGCTCACCCCGCTCTGGGTTTGGGGCAGAGGTCCCCGCCCCGCTAATTTTTTGGGTGCCCCGTTGGGGCGGGCTGAACTGGGGCAGCGGGGTTTGGGGCGCCCCAAGGCCCCGTTAGGCCCCATTACGAAGCCAAACATATTTTACTGTATGGTATCTATACAGTGTAACGATTACTTTGACGAAACCGGGTGTTTGACTGAGGCTTTGTCAGCTCAAAGTTATGAATTTATGCTATTATATTACAAAAGGATCATGCTACATCCCGCATTTTGGTCGTCATGATAATTTTCAACCATGGTGAAAACGAGTTGGAACTTTTTAACACTATCTTGATTCTTGAAACCTGATACTCTATACATCTTCCGGCATCAATAATAAAGGGGAACCCTCACAACTTCTGCAGGAATGAAAAACCCCATTTTTACTTCCAAGATCAATATGGATAGTACATCGACTCAGTCTTACAAGACTACCAGCTATTTACCGTTCTCAAGGCGCTGAAAATATCCAGGTTCATGGATAACACGACGTGGCCGGGTTGTTGCAGACTGAGGATGTGGGTTTATAACCTCCGACTGGCTTGTCGTAGAATGAGCTTCTGCGTTCATGGACGGTGAATGGATGGCAGACGGTCGCTGGTAAGACTGCATTGGAGGTAGACTGAGTCCATCTTCCTCATCATCATCAGCCCAGCGATCTCTATCGTCATCCTCAAATCCACCTAGATCCTCTTCATCACTGATATAGTTGACATCCAATTCAACATTGAAATCCACATATCCCACATCGTTCTGCTCATCATTGTCACCATCTTCAACAAATATGTATTCCCGTTTCAGTTCAAAGCGGTCGGCAGACATTTGGATCATAATTGCTTCAATTGTTTCGGGTGCAAGGCGGTTACGGCGATAGTGGCAAACATCCCGAGCAGTACTGAAAAGATTCTCGACACCAACACCACTTGCTGGAACTGCAAGAAAATCACGGGCCATTCAAGAAAGGATTGGGAAACGGGGTGCATTATCACGCCACCAGTCAAGGACATCAGGGACTGAACCCAATGGTAAAGTTGCTTGAAAGTCACCATGGTTAGAACAATTGAAAAGGTCATAAATGCAGAAGTAACAAAAGAATACTAACGCTCATCGTCCAGGTATCTTTGCAGTTCAGTGTATTGATGACTCTGTGATTGTTCGTTTGAGTCAGACTGTTGGTTGTATCGGCGACGCTTGTACCGGTGAAGAGCTTGATCAATTACATTCAGGTTGGTGGAGGATGCAGTCGCTTCATTGATCACTGGATATCTGTTTCGGTAATAAGAAAAGACTTTTTTTAGTACATTCTCATATTTAACCAACCAAAGCATTCCTGAGCCACCATTTTCTTCCCAACTTGCTCCTTGGAAAACAGAAAGCTTTTGGCATGGGTCAAGTACAGTGCCAATTGCATAAATGACTCCCTGAAATTCATATGTCTTTCCATAGTATTCTGAAAGTTTCCTGTGCGCCATTGACAAACCCTGATAAAGCTGCCTTTTCCACGGTCGCTGTTTGTTTTCAAGGTGATGCTGATTATCCTCGATGTGATTGAAGAGACTGTTGTAGATCATATACACCTTGTATAAATATTAGCAGGGTTCTAACCGTGGTGAAAATTGGCACATGCCTTATGGACCGTGACTCCATGGTGCTTAGATAGGCTGTTTGTAAAGTAGTAGAACTCTCAAAGCAGCTGAAGTAGGTACTCCACATGTCGCCATTCATGTTCTGCAAGACTCAGAGGGAAGATAGCATGGTCATCTGTTGTGGTGATAAACCTTCGAATTGGCTCCCTCAGCTTATAAGCCCGTTCAAGCATAAGAAAGGTGGAATTCCAGCGAGTTTTGCAATCTAGAAGAAGACCAAGTGTCTTAGTATTGTGTGAATCCATTCGCTGATATCGTCGGAAGCTTTCCCGACGTTGAGGGCTGGCATTAACATATCGCACTAGTTTCCGGACCTATCTAGCATTAGCCAAGAACAAGTAACAAAGAAAAAAGAAAAAAAGAAAAAAGAAAAAAAGAAAAAAGAAAGAAAGAAAAAAGAAAAGAAAAGAAAAGAAAAGAAAAGGGGAAATAGAATCAAAGCCTTACTTTTTTGAGAGTACGAGTCAATCCTTTTTCTCTCAGGTTTTTATCATCATCATTCCAGCGGATGCCAACAACATCATCATTTTTGGCATCGATCTTTAGCTCACGCAAAAAGGCATTGACGGCAAGTTGTATGACATGTGTAAGACATGGAAGATGGTGTGGAGTGCTAAGAATGGCTTGTAGGCCATTGTCCATAGCATGCTCAAAGAAGTCATGTGTATTCAAAGCGTCTTGCAAGCCATGAGCAACATCTGGATCTAAAGTCTGGGCAAGAGAATCTGTGACGTAGACAAACATTGTCCCATTGTTTCCAGCCTGTAATAATCAGTATGATCTCAATTTCTTATGTTCTAACCATGGTGAGAGGATGTGTATATTATGACGTACATTGTCCGTTGTAATGCCAAGGAGGCGATGAGACAGATCATGCTTTCTCAATATTTTCAAGAGCACAGATCCAAGACGATCCCCAGAATGAGATCCTTCCAATGGAGAAAAACCAAGAAGGGCCTCACAAAACCGGAAATCCGCTGAGATGAAATACCCGATAACTGCCATGAATGGTTTCTGATCCGGACTTGTCCAGCAATCAAGGGCAATCGAAATTTTACTATCAGAAGGAAGGGTTTCCATGATATTCCGTTGAGAAGTATGAGCAAGCTCCATCAGCAGATCTTTCACACCATTTCGATTGGGAAAATGCAGCTTTTTGTTCGGACCAGCCGCAAGATTTAGAAGACGTTGAAATTGTACATTTTCAATGAGTCGGAATGGGAGACGGTTACCAACAATGCAATGAACTACCTGTTCCTGAAATGCCTCACGAGAATAAGTCCTGTCTGGCGTGTTTATCTGGGAGATAGAAAGAATTTCTGAATTAGTATGCTTATTTTGCATAACAGCATATTGGAGTAGACTTTGCACTTACTGGTCCTTTTCCAAGAAAGTCTTGAATGGAAGCATGACATTTTTGAGGATGCTGATAAGTGCATTGCCTAGTATTTGGATGTCTGATCATTGTTTTGGTCCCATTGCCTCTACCTGGATGATCAATAAAGGTCTCACAGTGAATACAGCGAGCATGTGGAGTGCCATCATCAAGACGTGCGACTTCTATGAAATGCTGCCAACCTTGAGAATGTTTGGATCCTCCCCATCGCATATCTTTGCCCTTCTTCTCAAACTTTCCAGCTGATATAGTTGTCCTCCACCAACGCATAAACTCATCTCGTTTTTGAATGAACTCAGATTCAGTGGTGAGGTTCTTGCGTTCTGGATATTTGACACATGTGTTTGTTCCAAGTCTGCTTGAAATAATATCCAGGTCAAAGTCGCCGATTGGGTTGTTTTTCCGGTTAACAGAGGAATATGGTAAAGGTGTATTCAGAAAGGAATCAATTGGCAAACTTCTCTGGCTTTCTGGAAAGGGAGACGACTCTAAGTCAAGATTGGGGAGTGTATCACTGAATGATGATTGTGGTGCTGGCGCAGGTGAGGAATGAGTGTAAGGAGTATTTGCTGAAGAATCCATTTTACATAGCATTCATATAAACATGTTCAAAAGGGCGTGTTTATTTGACAACAGAAATTGGAAAACATGATGAGAAGAAAGAGAAAAATCTAATAATCCAGAGCAGAATCTCAAATCCAGCGCGCAAGACACCCCAAACTTTTCCGTAATTGAGAAAAACACTTTAACCATGGTTTGAATTCTGATTTTCGTTGTCAGCTGCCTCTGTGTTCTCTTCCGGTTCCACACCCTCTCCTGGTTCTACATCCTCTGTCTCATTTCACTTGCGCTTCTGGGTCTCTGACTGTCTGATCACACTATTCTTTTGAATAGATCGGTTGTGCTCCTTGATCTTTGCTTGGATCTCCTCTGCTTGGCTTGTGAACATCTTCGGTCGACATTTTAGGAAACCAGGAGTCTCCTTGGTAGTGATTGTGGCCGGTTCTGAACAGTCCAAAGAAAACGCACTCAAATCTTCAGAAAAATTGTCGATTGCGTGTGTATAGCTGTAACGTTCAAGCACTTGTGCCTGGTCCTTGAGAACAACCACAGCCGCCTCATATTCTGCCTAACGAAACTAATGAGTTTCTAACCATGGTTAAAAGTGCGAGGAGCACTTACCTCACATCCAATCAGATTGTCTGGTCGCTTCTTCCCGCCCTTAAGCCCCCAACTGATCGTTTCCAGCATCTTGCTTTTGAGGGATCGGTAGTGCCAGAGGGCACCAAAAATCTCACCTTGCCGGACCAAGTCTTCTTCCTCATTTTTGTTGAGCATTGAAGGAGTTCGACAAACTGCTTGATTCTGTTTAAGTGTGCGGCCAATCACCGGGCCCCATGGTGAGTATGGCATTTGATTGGAGACCTAAAGTATGTTAATCTCACCACGGTAAGAAAAGTGGAGTCAGAGGACCTACTAAAAAACCGAGATCATTATACGCGCTCATCGCATTGGTTAAAACAGGGCCGGCAGAATTGACGACATGCTGTATAATTGCAGCCCAATTCGGGTGGAGGAAACGTTCAAAATATACAGCTGAGTGGGACGCATTTGCAAGGGTGTCAGGGGGTGGTTTGAGCTAGAATCAGTTTTATTAGCAACTTCATGTTCAATATTAGTGAACTGTCCGGCCAACCTACTAGCTCATTGAGTTTTGGGTCCTTCCAGAAGCCGTCAGTTTGGACCTGTCTCACAAGTTCATCAATGAAATCACGAGCTAACCGAAGACGGTCAGCATCTGGAGAAAATGGACGATCAAAATCCTTGTCTCCGAAAAGAAGGTCTTGGATCTCCAAGTCCCACTGGAAGTCCTTCAGATCATGCGAGGCTGCTGCAGGGTATGTCCAGTCTGGGTCAATCCATATAGCTATGTGGCGAAGAATCCGTTTGACCTTGTCAACTGCTTTTTCCAGGTTGCACCAATCATTCCTAGTCAGAACGTTAATAATTCAAAAAGTTACTAACCGTGGGGAGATTGTGGAGTCAGGGAACTGTAGCTTACCAGCATGGACATGGGAGATTTCGATTGTCCATTAGGCGTGAAAAGATGAAGTGGTAATCTTCTTCACTGAAATCCTTGAGAAACCCTGGGCGACGCCAGTCGAAGCGATAGTCATTGGTTTGGTAGGGGCTTGAGAGTCGTGGGAGTTGCTCATTCCGATAATTTGGAGGCAAAGGCCAAGGATTCTTGCGCTTTTTGTTATTCAACCAATAGTCCTCACGGCGTGGATAAAACAGGAGCCGAAGAGGGTAGTCTGGCCGACCAGCCTCAACACTGAGGATCAACTCCCAATCCTCACATCGAACGAGGTGCGCGGTATGCCCAAAGATCTTTGTGGTGAACTCAAGAAATTTATCAAACTCTCGAAACCAGATCTGACTGTGGTTAGTACCATCTTCAACCTTTGATGTGGAAATCAACGTACAAAATCAAGTTTTGATGAAACCATTTTTCCTCCGAGGGTCCAGGTAAAGCGACGTTCTCCATATCGTGTCATTCCATATCGAAAAACATACGGCTGAAAGCCTTCGTGGCTGATCACAGAGCCCATCCGGGCAGTGTGTGTGAGATTCAGACCAAAGAGTGTCTGCACCCAGTCAGAGAAGGTTGAGCCTCTGACAATTTCTCCTCGCTCATCCTCTGGCACACTCTCCAGCCGACCGAGTATCTGGACCGCATTGTAGCCATCACTGTTTGAATGGTGCATGACTTTACGATTGGCCATCAGGGCAGCAAGAGTATCCTCTGTCATCTTGTCATCATCATAAAGGTCGATGGCCCACAGATAGTCATGTGCTTCAGGTCGTGTGATGTCTTCCCCAGCATCAGCGCGTTCAATGGCCTCTTGAAGGATCTTGAGCATAGCTGAAACCCGATGCTGTCCATTTCGCAGTTCAAACGTGGTACCTCCTGGCAAAACTTGAATGTGAATCAATTCATTCTGATGTAGTTACCGGTTAGCAATGTAGTCACCATGGTTAGAATGTTAACGTACAGGATCACTAGTTTTTCTGGTAAGGGATTTCTGGAGGTCCATGAGCATAGTTGTTTCTGTAACATGATTTGTCAAAACTGTCTCCAACATCTTGCTTGTAGTCGTCACTTTTAAGCGATCCTCCTGTGCAAAACGCCGAACACCACACTTGAACGCCTCAGAAAGCTTCTCAATGAAACGTTCATCAATGGCTCGGTTACGTTCATTATGTGAGAGAGCACGAATATCCACCACAACACTCCCGAGGTATGCACTGTCAAGCTGGGTGACCATGCAATCATCATGGATGAGCTTCTGGAGCGGTCCACCATTTTCAGATTGCTCGTTAACCTGAGGAACCTCAGGAGCAGAGTCAACATCCTCAGCACCTTTCCTGGCTTTGCTCATGCTGGCAGGGGTTTTTGATTGTTTTTTTGGCGGCGCCATGGCGGCGAGCAATTTAACTGTGGGGAGAACAGGTCTCAGCGGTGTTTACTAACTTTTCATAAAACAGCCGATTTCTGAAAAACCTGATTAAAGAAAGGAAGATGGTTTCTTAGCATGGTGAGAATTTTGCGGAGTGATATTTATGCCCACGCCTCTTTTGTCTATTCACTAACCAGAGGAATGAAATAAAAAGCCAGCTTTACAAGTTTTATCTTCTCTTGCTTCACTGAAAGACACTCCGTAGGTTTTATATTTTTTGTGGTGATCTAGAATATAATTGGCGGATTTAGATTATATAATGCCCGGAGGCAATGTACTCTGTGGTTGCGACCGGAGGACACCCATAGAAGAGAAGTAGTTGTAACCGGAATGCTACGTAAAACCTGTGAGACTGACCATCTCACATTCCTCCTGTATTAGTTCCTTTCTTTTAAAAAAACTCTAGACATATATCAATATCGCATTGTATAATGATGTCTTTCACCGTGGTGAGATTGCTGTTGCGCGGAGTATACATGTGAATTGCATCAGCGCTATATATGTATATATCTCAAGCTATATACTCTTCAATACAGCGTTCAAACAGAACAACTTCTTAGGCTTGCAATGATTCGGAGTTGCTATTATTTTATGGATAGATATAAGTGTCTATATGATTCCAGAGGGATTCCTTCATGATAATTATGTATATTGAGACCGCTGCAACGATATTCTACTTACAACTTCGCATGAGGATGTATGTCGACATGGTAAATGTGCTGTAATTATACATGGCTGTGTAAACTATCAAGTGATCGCGTCTCAAATACAAAAAATACCGAAAACTCGGGGCGGACTGGGGACCCCGCCCCGTTAACTGCCCCAAACTAACCATGGTTGGAATAGTGCGATATCCGATCGACGGATTGGGTATAGCACGGAGAGTCTTGGGGTTTTGGGGCAAAACCCGCCCCAACCCGCCGGGGTTTCGGGGTGGGCAGGGCCATGGCACAACCCGCCCCAAAGCCCGCTGGGGCGGGGCATTACTTGCCAAAGCCCACCCCGCCCCGCCCCGAGTGACACTCTAAGCAGTATCTCAAAGCACTCATCTCCCTGCCCCACGCACAGGTAGTTCAGAGTGTGATCAATTGATGAAGGAAGGCCGTTGCCTCCATTGCCAGGAACAGGGTCATGTTGCATGGAATTGTCCAACCAAGACAGCATCTCCAGAATTGAAGGAGCTTGAGGAGAGAACACCTGAAAATGCAGATAATGACAATGCAGGAAAAGTCTAGCCCAGGAGAGAGTCTCCAACCTGGGGCTAGATGATGTCAACCTGGGTGAATTGGATCTTAGTCAGCTGATTGGAGGACAAGGATTCAATGTGAATAGTCAGATAGCTTACAATGGAATCAGTATCCCCCTAACCCACGGGGGTGGGAGGGATCAGGCTGATCCGATTTAGGGTTGAGCTGTTAACTATGGGAGAAAAAAGTGGGGACCCCCCCCGGTCGAATTAGAGATACTCACCCTGAGTCGCGAGGTTCAGTCAACCCCGATTGGCCTGAGATTTTGACAGTTTATATTCATATCAGTCATCTATCCCCCATTCGCATTAGAGCTTGCACCGGCATATATTTGGGGAGATATTCACGATCGAAATTCACTGCGATTTTTTTGATGGGGGATCGGGAGTGGGTCGGATTTTGCCCGCGACCGTACGGGCGACCACTCAGAGTGTGAGATTGATCAACCCAGTCGGCACTGAGCTGATCGTTTAAATTCGTACAAAATCGACGATTCGGGAAAAATTCAGGGGTCGATTCACCATCTCACGGTCATTGTATCCCAACCAATCGCCAATCTGCATCGTGTATTGACATCTCATATGAACATGGAAGATCAACTGTTTACCCAACCGCATGAGGTGCCGATTATTATCTGCAGGAAGTGTCAACATGCAGTCCGACCAAAAGAGGTGATTCAACATCTTCATGGCACCCACCACCGGATCCCACTAGCCACTGTGAGGAGAATCGCTGAAGCAATACACCGATGGGATGGGGTTAGTGAATGCGATCAATGGATCGTGCCTACTACAGTGACTGAGTTCATCCCAGGGCTCCCGACATACACTGATGGCCTTTTATGCACACGGGGCTCTGCATGTCACTTTGTGGCCCGTACAGCAGCTACAATGACTAAACACTGGCGTACTAAGCATCAGTGGTCCGCACCATGTGGTCGTGGCCGCCAGAGAGCCCAGCACCATACAGCTATGGAGCAGGACTTTCAGCAGGCCACTGTTAGAGTTTCATGCCAACGAGTGTTTACCCAGGGTGTTGGATCTCACTACATTCACATCCAAGGCCCCGGTTTAGCGAGCACGGTGAATGTCGAGCCTGGAAACATCCGCCAACTGCATACGGTCGATCGATTAGTAGCTGAATTGGAAGATGCATTCACCGAACAGCAAGCCCATCAGGGTGTGATTGAGCCTGGGGAACGGGATGAAGCCAATCCATGGCTTCGACGCACCCAGTGGGCCGTTTATCTTTCCGGTTTAGACCCCCAGCAGCTTGTTGACTGTGTACAACGGCCCAGTGAGGCAAATACCGATGATGACCGAGCCGCCGCCGCTATCTGGGACTCCATGGAAGCCGTGGCCCGGATTAGCCAGAAAGTGTGTAGTCGTGCCGGCCATACAATCCGCATCGAAGCTGTACGCACAGAGCGGGAGCAGACCCCCCACACCCCACTACAGGCTTACATGGACGAGGA